>PVJO010007824.1:0-79193 GCA_004026905.1 Hystrix cristata | reverse complement strand
TAGTACATTTCTGGTTTTACTTTTCTCTGCTTAGCTGCTAAGAAACCTTCATCTTTTTAGATGACTATTTTTTAAATCTATATTGAATATTGGTTCTCTTGACCTTCACTTGCAGATTTGGAGCTTTTCTTTTCCCTCTCTCCCTTGCTCTTTCCCTCCCCTTTACTTTTCTTTCTTTCCTTTCCTTCCCCACCCCTCCTGTCCTGTCCCCCTTTTCTCCCTCCCTCCTGTCTCCCTTCCTGTACAGTGCTAGGGATGGAGCCCAGAGCTTGCTGTGTGCTAGGGAAGTGCTTTGTCACTCAGTTGCATCCCAGCCATCATACTTAATAATACATCCTGTGCACTTGGTTATTTGGGCTTTTCCGTTCTTCCTGTTTCTCACTTACAATGTATGGTGAGTGTATTCACTTAGTTTGATGCTTTGTGTGGATACTCCTTTTTTTCCTCCTGATTCCATGTAATTAAGGGAACATATATGATAGTGAATTTTTTTAATTTAGTGAGGTGGAAATGAAAATAGAATTGGTTATATATGTGGTATTTTGTTGGCTGGTTGGGCTAATATTTAGAAATAACAGTTTTACTGCAACAGATGTCTCTTGTGTTGCCTAACAGATGTATACTCTGTAAGGCAATTGAGGAAAGGAATTGTAGTGCAGTAAACACCTCTGATTGAAATGATTTTACTTGCAAAGGAAGAAGGAAACACGCTTAATGGGAATATGAAACAGGAACATATATTTTTCATTACAGCATATATTTTTCATTGCATTAAAATTCCTATTTTACTAATCTCTATACAGTACTACCGTGTTAAAATAGGACAGTCCTAAGTCCTGCTAACATAGCAAGTCCTGTCTGGGTGTTTGTCTTGAGATCTTTGTGATACATTTCTGAGTAGTCTTTCTGTCTGGGATGGTTTTATTGATGTATGTGATAGTTACATTTGAAAAACACCCACAGTGCCATACTTGGCCACATCATATTTAGCTTTTGAGATATTTGTTTTGTGGCCCTATGTTCATTTAAAAGAAAAACTCGAAAAAGGAGTTTTGATTGAAAAAATTTCATTCTTGAACCTGCCTTTCTTTTTCCTGTGGGTAATAAATTTTGGGGGTTGAGGATGTAGAATCACCATTTGAGTAGACTTTAAATGCTTTCAGTGTGCCATCTATCTATATCGAAAGATGAGCAAAGTATGTTTTCTGACATTAATTATTTCATACTCTGATATTAGTTTTCTGATATTAATTATTTCAAAGCCGTAGGGTCCTGGATTGTGAGCGACAGCTTTTGTCTGCTGTGGGAATACAGAATAGTACTTGGTTTTTGTTTTAAACATTTCATAATGAAGCATAATGCTGGAATGTGGGACTGTTCCTTGGAAGACGCTTGGCAAAAGAATCATGATTTCAGTTGCTCTTTTCAGTGCCGCTGTGAGGGGCGAGCTTTTCTGAGCTTACCAGGGTCCAACAGATTGACAGGTTCAGGGTCACACAGATGCAAGGTGCAAGCTTAGTCACTGGGTTTTAAGGTGTTAATGGTAAGACTCTAGGCCTAGGCCTTAGGTCTTAGGTATTTAGCAGATATTTTCTCTAAAATGATCGAAGTGAGTTTGTCAAGGAAAACTGACATTATTTATTGCTTGTGATAATAAAAATTTTGGTTTCATGTAAAAGAGAGTATTTTACATGAAAAATTTTGGTTTCATGTAAAAGTTAGCTTCTCATTACTTATAAGATTATTTTTGCTGAGATCACTGATGTTATCAGTAAATGTGATTTAAAAGTTATTGTATGGTGAAACATGTCCACATGTAGATCTGCATAACACAGTGAACCATTCTGTTTTTCAAGTGATCAATATGTGATATTAAAAATGATGCATGAGTAGAAGATCCTTTTAAACTAACAAGATAGACTTTGGGCTTTAATGTAACAGAATATGGAAAGGTCAATGATAAGATTTTTAGATTTCGTATTTTAATCTTTTAGAAGCTATCATTTATTAAGTTTTGGTATAATATAAAAGGATCTACAACTGATTGAAAAGGTTATTAGAATATTCCCTTCTCCAGCTTTTTATTTGTTCTTTCTTTCTATACTACAACCAAAAGAATATATTACAATTTACTGAATGTAGAAGTAGATACTGTATGACTATCTAGTTTTCTTGTAAAAATAAAAACCAGTGTCCCTCTTCTCACTAATTTTGTTTTGAAAATACAGTTATGTTGTTGTATAATGGATTTATTGTATTTAAATGAATTAATAAGTATTGAAGGTTTCAGTTTCAATTTTCAATGTATATATATTTTTTCCTGGTGCTGGAGATCAAGCCCAGAGCCTTGTGCAAGCTAGACAGGTGCTGTACCACTGAACTACACTCCCAGCTCCAGTATAGTAAATATTGATAAAATAACCCGTGTGAACAAAACTTTTTTGCAATCTCTATAAATTTTAAGCATGTAAAGGGACCCTGAAGCCAAAACCTCTGAGATCTCTGCTTTAGGCTGGCACCCTCAACTGGATAGTGCGTCTTTTTGCCCAGAGTTGATGTATCTCTGGGTGTCTCAAAATACTATAATACTCAGAAAGTTGATTTATAAGCCGCAGTGCTCGTTAGGTAATTGACACTGGGATGGATATACTCTTTAGTGGTTAGTTGCCGCATTCCAGCACGTTTTTTGTTGTGTCTTGGTATTTGGGAAATCAAGCTAGCATTTAGAAGATTGAGTGATAAACACAGGATCGAATCATGTTTTATCTTTTGAGTGACGCACAAGCCTGCAGAATCTGTGTCGCCAAGTTGTCCAGGTTGAGCTTGAACTTGAGTTTTTCCTGCCTCAGCCTCACAGAATATTAGGATTACAGGCAGGCGTGAGCTGCCACATCTGACTTTATTGACCATTTTTAGTGCTTTGGACAAACTCTAATCACCCGGGTCCCGTTGTCTTAGAATTCAGTATTGTAGCAGTTATGAACAGCATATTACTTACATTTTAACAGTGTTTTCCTGCTTCGATTAGCTTCATCAGACCTCTTAGCTCTTTTACACTTTGAAGACTCTTCTAGTCTTTCACTTTAGTTTGGGGCTTCTTGCTAGTGTTCATTTCTCGGAGGGTGTTTTTTATGTTGGTTTCCTCTGGCCTTGCTCGTAACATCTGAGGGGTTTCCGTTCTGGATCAACAAATATTTGAGTGCTATATAATATGCTTAGCATTTGTTTTTTCTTTCCTCATGCAGGCATTGTTGGAGCTGTTTAAACAAATACTGTTTTTAGGGATGTTAAAGAAGAAAATTCTTATTTCAGTTTTAATCTTACCCTGGATCATCCATATTTCCAATAGTTTAAAAGTTTATAATATGGGAACACTTCCAAGAAGAATCTGGAGGATCAAATCAGTGTTGTCTTTGATTCTGCAGGCTTATGGGTCACTCACATTTAAGACATTCACATGCAGTTTTCTCACCCTCCTTTCTGATTGGAAGCTGAGAAGCAGGTGGGCAGAGAGCTAACCAGTAGCTTCCTGTCACAAAGATAGGTGCCATTTGTTAGTTCATTTAGACAGAAATGTATATATTATGCCTGAGTTGCCATTCTAGGATTTAATAAAGAGCTGTGTTGCTTCTATTTAGTACCGTTGTTTATATTTTCATGATTATAGTTAAATCTTAGGACATTTAGGATTTTATGCTTAACAAAAATTTCTTTGTTGTGAACCTTGAGAGCTACACTCACATATGGCTCTTCATGCCTGCTTAGCAGTGGAGAGAGCACAAGAAGATTCAGGTGGCTGAGTAAACAGTAGTGATAGAGTTGTACTTTGAACTCAGATGATTTGTGAAAGTTGCATGTGTTGAATCATAAAGTATTAAGTTATTTTTGTATGTTGTATTTTTTTAAATAACATTTTACCTTGAGTATTTAAAATGTGAAAAACGCTATCTAGAAAATGCCATTCCTTTGAATAAACATCATTAGATAAACTTGTTTGTCAATTTATATAGGTTTTTATAAAATATAGTCTGAATTGCATGCAGGCAGGACAGGCAGTATGGTAACTGTTAGCATGATCAGTACTTGTCAGGAGGAAATGTTAGCAATGAAGCAATAATGAGAAAGAAGAGTCATGAAAATAAAAATCTAAGTGAGGAAAGACCACACTACAATATCTGCATGGCAGTAACAGTCATTTTTGGGATAGCTAAGTTTAAATGGTTACCATTTGATATTGTACCTATAGGTCTGCATGGTAATCCTGACTTAATAAAATTAACAGAATGGGATGAATTGCTTTCTGAATACCTCAGAGGGCTCTCCACACAAAATAAGTACTTAGAAGTGATGCTCTTACTTAAAAAAAAAAAACAAAACAAAACAAGATTTTTAAAAAGTGTAAATATTATGGGGAAAAATTAAGCCCCTAAATCTGAAAGTCAGTGTATCTCTGAAAAGGAAAAATGAATGTTATACAGTATCTGCTGGCTTGTTGATTATGGCATTTTTATAGGAAAGTATTATATATCCTTAACAGGCTGAATCTAATCTGTTGCTCCCCATTTTTTTGATCCAACAGTTGTTTAATGTGCTTTTATTTGAGGAATCTTTTTCATGTGCAAAAATAAAATACTAATCTTCTCTTACCAACAGTTCCAAGTCCTAATGTCTTTTTTATTCTAACAATAAATTAAAATATATTCTTCCCTATAAACCATTTATTCTTTTCAAGGAGGTTCTCTACTGTCTGAATTTTCTTTTCAACCCACTTCTTTATCTTTACAGCCCCATCTTTAATCTTTTGTCTCTTTTAAGTACAGTCTGGTTTTTAAAGATTTAAGTCTAGAATACGCTATTATTTTTTGTGTTATAAATTCATTGGGTCATGTAGGAAGAATTTTATTTCATGTTTGAAGTCAGAGGGTGAAAAATCAGATCCCTACAGAATTATTTTTATACATTCCCATTTCAGTGAAAATAAGGACTTTTTTTGTAGGATTGCAACTGAAAACATGGTAGTAAATTTTCCTGCTGGATGATGTGCATTAATTTTTGTAAGCTCATATTCATTAATTCAGGAAGTATTTATTGAGAGTTCACTTTGCCAGTCACTGCACTAAGTGCGGGTGATGTAGTTATGAGTGGAAACAACCTTGGTTTATGTAATCTTTGAGTTTAGCTTATTGACAGGGTAAGTGGTGACATCAATAAAATCACACAAATGAAGAAAACTGTGGCGAAGTACAACTGTGAAACTGTATGGTGCTATGTAGACTATTAAGAGGAAGTCAGAGAAGTGGTTTATCTGAGAAAGTGGTGTTTGAACCAAAATTCCTTTTGGGCAGAAGAGGTGGTGAGGACTAAATCCAGGGCCACATGCTGAACTGTGCTGAGATTTGAAAAGTAGAGTAGTACTTGAAGCAGATAAAGAGAGGAGTGACAATATCTAGGGTAGAAAGGACTTCAGTCTTTGGTGTAGGTGACATGGCATATTTCAGTAATGAAAGGTGGCTGTTTTATGTAGCTCTAGTTGAGAGAATATTTGGGAGTGTGGTATCAGATGAGACTGGTCTGAGGGTAGATGGGAATAGACCAGGGGTAACCAGGCTACACATGTCCTTCCAGGCCACATAAGGATTTGGGGTCTTTATCTTCAGGAGGAGAATCCGTGTTACATATTGTAAGCAGGAGCTGGGAGTGAAAGGCTATGGTGAGGTGAGCAGAAGAGGGCGAAATCAGAGTGGTGGGACTCTGGCAGTCAGCGGTGTGCAAGCGGGGGCAGAAGTGGATCGTGTCCACTGGTGCTCCAGGGATGTGACAATGACCTTCTCATTCTTTCATTCTTTTCACGCTTTCTCAGTCTTGCGCAGATCTTGGAGGAGGTCTAGTCCTTTCTTGAAGACAGATTCTAGCATGTTTTTGTGTCAGCCTGAAGGTTATTTCTTCCAAAGGCTGGCTTACTGCTGCATTTGTGTAGGAGACTGCTAGATTTCCTGGAGTGATTAACATTGATTCATAATAGAAAAACAGGTATATCGGGGCTGGGATTTAGCTCAGTGATTAGAGTGCTTGCCTCGTAAGCACAAGGCCCTGAGTTCGATCCCCGGCACCAAAAAAAAAAACAACAACAAAAAAAAGGAATATGAATGCTAATATTCTTAACTGTGTATATGTGCTTTTGGAAGACTGATTAAAAAATTTTATGTGAGTACAAGGTGATCCTTAATTGGTCTCTCCAGCTACACTTTTTGCTAGTTACTACTTTGGCAGTGAGAATGTCTGATGTGAACAAATGACTAAAAGTAAACATAACTTGAAATACTTATTAGTAGAGTAGTTCTTGATTTGAATATTAGCTGTAGTCTACCTTTCAGACATTTGAAATTAATTCTGTACCTAGGCTTTAAATTTTGCTTCTTGGAACTTTGTAACTAGCAATGCCCTTAAAAATGTAAATTATGGTAGGCAAAGTAACACTGATTAGCAGTTATATCAGCACTCTGAGGTCCCGTGTGTATCTGCACCAAAGATATAGCAGAAAACCAGTGCCCTTGGCTTTGGTAAATGGGACTGAGCATGGAGATAATGCCTGAAGGATTCAGCTGAAATCTGTTTAAAGCGTCGGTTTTTAAATGTAGCAACTCATGTCACCATCAGTCCAGAGAGGCTTCTGCAGCTGCAGCAGCCTCTGTTTTGGTTCACTAAATAAACAAAAAGTGTTTCTTTTTCATATTTTATCACTGGATTCCCAAGTCTCCTTTTTGTTGTTGATTTTTTCCCCCTTTCTTTTATGTAGGATTTGGGTTGGGAAAATGAGTTGTTTATAGGCAAGTGAGGTCAGTTCTTGAGTGAGTGAACTGAGATAATTAAATACATTCTTATGCCTGCCTCTAAAATAATAAAAGTGAAACCGTGTGGGAGGAAACTGGAGTTGTTGTTTTTGAAGCACACTTTTGTGTGTCTTGGCATATAGTGATGATAAAGAAAGAACGAAATGGATATGAACAAAGATTATGTGTTCAAGGAGCAGCAAGCAAGTACCTCGGGTAAGCCAGGTCCAAAGCATCTGAGCCTAATTCACAGCTTGTGAATCCGTGATTGGACCTGCTTCTTCTAAATATGTAAGACTTATACTCTAATAAATTCTATACCGGTCTGTACTTAAAATGCTTTTTTCCCAAGAAGAATATACTCAGTTTTACTTTTGATACATAAAGGCTTCATTGAATGAAAAAAAATTTTTATTCTTTTGATTTTATAGCACTGCAAATATATTATTGTAAGTTTGACTTTCTTACTCTGGTAAAGCCTTAGCAATTTGAAGATATTACTAGAAGGTCAGTTTATATCGGGGAACACTCTGCTTTATAACAATTTTAAGAATACAGTTTTTGTTTAATTTATCCCTAAATAAATATTGTATTCAGTATGTTCTTTTCTATTTAGAAGAACTTTAAAGTTTTGTAAATACTCTTCCCAGTGCATTTTAAAATCACCCAAATTACAAACAATGTAATTACTCATGAATTTTTAATATATGGAGAGAGATAGGTAATGAATGTCTTGTGCTAAAAATGATTTTTAAAAAATTAATAAGGGTAATATAATTACTGATTTGTAAATATCTGCTCCTGGTTCTTAAATTCTGTTTTTACAAGGATATTAAGCAATATTGTTTATATTCTGTTACTGTTTGAGAAGAAAGTTTGTTAAGCAAAAGTAAACTTTAGTTTTGTGTTGTCCCAAGTTGTAAAAAATACTGAAATATTGTGTTTTAAAAAGGTCTTCAGGCCTGGGATTTAGTTTGCCTTGCAAGCACAAGGCCCTGAGTTCAATCCCCAGCACCAAAAAAAAAAAAAAAAAAAAGTCTTCATTCAATAAGATGTTGATGGCCAGTTGAACTGGAATTTTAATCAGTTATAATTGTTAAGATATATAGTTAAGGAGAAAAATAGAAAAAAAATCACTTGGCCCAAAAGCTCAATGTGTAAAGAAACATATATGAAAATTAAGTTCATCAAATTAGGGCTGGGAGTATAGCTTAGTGGTAGAGCATGTGCCTAGTATCCACAAAGACCTGGGTTCATCAAATTATATTTTTGTAATAGAGTTATTTGGAGGTGTATGAGATTCTATTGCTTCTGAAATAATCTTACAATTACTATTTAATAGTACTGAATTCCATTGAAACCATTGATTCAGTAATTTCAAGTCAAGTCGAAGACATGCAACATTGAGAAATTTAAAATTTCTTTGGGCCTGAAAGATTCTGAACATGAAATGCCCCTTTCTCTTAGTAGGAAATTTATGGATGGTGTGTACATAAATAACCATGTGGTCTTACCCTTATGTAACCCTCTTGTATTCGCTGTTACCTGTGTGGATGTTTCTGCTCCACTTTCACTCACTCTTGTGTCTAAAGACAAAATTACAACAAATTTAGTTACAAATCTAATTGACTTATTCACAATTCATGAACTGGGGCAGCCTCCGTTCTACCAAACAGAATGAGGGCTCCCACCAGGCAGTGGCAGAATAGGAGGCTTTGTGAGGTGGGAACAAGGAAACAGAATAGGAAAAGCGCTGACTGGTTTAACTTCAGGTTCCTTTTGATGTTGTTGTTGTAAGGGTTAAAGCAGAGTGTACTTCTTATTTCTCTGACCTGCATAGACTGAAATGCTCTGTTTTCAGAAAAAAAGCTGGTTTTGGGAAGTATTTGCTCCTTAAAGTTTTATTTTGATTATGTGGCATCAAGCACAAGGGACTCCATTTCAAATGTTTAACGCTGGAAAGGGTGTTTTCCCTTTCCTTGGGGAATACTAATGTGGACACAGCTGTTGTCAGTTATACCAAGAACAGTTGATTGCAGATGAGCAGTCCAGGATAAGGCATAGTCAGAAAGGGCGAGGTAGAGCACTATTTATTTACTTAAATAAATAGTGAAGAAGCTTTTTGGGCAGAAGTGGTTAGAAACACAAGTTGTTAGAGCACTGTCATTTAATATTCAGGCTGCATGTATTTGGTTTGTTAGTTTACCATCATTCTTTTTTCCTAGCAAGACTTTCCTAGCCCTTGAGTTTGAGTGGGCTGCTGACCTTATTGAGTAGCACCTCTACTTAACCCATAATAACTTGTGCTCGTTCGTATGACTCTGTCTCCTCTAAACTTTGTAGGCTCTTTGTAAGGGGAAGGTTTACTCTCATTCACTGTTAATCCTCAGCATTCAGAATTTAGTAGATACTCAATAAATACCTATTGAATTTAATTGCTTTGTCAAGATTCTGGGTGATATTTTTGGGGGCAGAAATGTGGGGTTTAATTTAATCATAGCACAAAGAATTTGGTTGTAAATACCAGGAATTCCCCAAACGGTGTGATATGTATTTTCAAATTCCAAAATTTTCAAACTGTGCTCCACTAAGAACTGTTTTAGGAGCTGGTGCTGGAGGGAGAAGAGTCAAGTCAACTTTATCCATTTTGTACTGGAAACTGCATTGTAGCCAGGATTTTGCTTTAAAAGTTTGTGTAAGGAGTAGTCTAGCCTTCTACAGATAAGAGCCAGTGCCCAGAACCAGGTAGAAGTAGGAGAGGCAGATCAGGGTCCCGCCCACTGCTTTGCTCTGTGCCATTCTGGGCAAGGCCTGTGCCTCACTGGCCTGGTTGTCACATTGTTCGGCATCTTGCTGAAGACTGAGCTTGTCACTGTCCATGGCCACGCATGACGAAATTTATTTCACTCAGTAGCATTGAAATGGGTGTTGAATAAAGCGTAACAATGTAAAGTCTCATTTTTTTAATTGTAAGGTAATGAATACTTATTTGGGACTTCTCAGTTGCTTTTGAAAAATTTGAATTTTCTCTCTCTTTGGAGATGGAATTCGATCTGACAATACGTTGATGATTTGCATTGTAGTAGGATTATTGGAACACTGATAAAAACATGGTGTAAATTATTTCTTAGTTTATATTACTTTTGTTCTTGTGCAAGTAGTGAAAGTAATGCTCATAGAGAAGAAATCATAGAGTTTACGTAACTGATTGCATATGGCCAGAAGCATGTAGTAAGTCCTTAAATGGGACAAATAGATGAGATTTTAATGAAATGTACAGTACTTGTCAGGACCATTTTAGCTGCTTATTGTTTCATACTGCTACTTTGAAATAAAGACAAGGATGTAGTGCATTTGTAATTCTTCCCTTTGTAAATCAGTTAGTGTAAAGTTAAAGATTTAATTTAGAAAGCAAGGAAGCTGTTATGGAATTAATTGTATAAGTGCTGTTCATATGATCTATAATAACTATTCACGAACACAGTACCACCTTTCTAATTCCTCCCAGACATCCAAGTATACCCTTTTATGTCTTTTAAAATATTATATTCTTTTCACAGATACTGTCTTACAAAAATAAGGTATCGATATTGGCAGTTTAGTGCTTTTACCTAATATCTCCAAAATTCAATTAAAATAAAAGTTGTAAGTGTATAAGAATGTTAACTTTAAGTGATAAGAAATGAATTACAATATTTCCTTTAGCTTATCTGCTCACCTGTATCTAATTATACATAAAAGTAACGAGAGAGGAAATTGTCTTGTGATGTTATTTAGACCATAGCAGAGTTAAAACGGAGTTCAAGTCCATCCTGCTGCTTTTTTCTGTCCATTTGGTTAAAACATATTCTGGCATTCTCTGGGCAGACAGCCAGTTCTAAAATAACTGCTTCCACTAAAACAGTTTTTGTGATGTCTACATAAACTCTGAGATAGGGCTCTTCATTTGTTGGACATTGTAATCTTAGTGCCGCTACTTTGTGTAGTATTTGATGACACAGAAGAGAAAATTTATTCATTTATTTTAAATTGCTACCCTTTTAAAATTTAGGAAAAACTCAATAAATTCATTCTTTTTAAAGCTGAGCATAGTGGCACACACCTGTAATCCCAGCCCTCTGGGAAGCTGAGGGAGGAGAACACAAGTTCCGGCTCAGCCTGGGCAACTTAGGGATTTAGCAAGACCGTGTCTCAAAATAAAAATCAGAAAAGACCTGGGAAGGTCGCTTGGTGGGAAGGTCCTGGGTTCAATCCCCGGTACTGCAAAACAAAGGAGTTCTTTTTATAGAAAGTTACGGTGGTGTTTTTAAAGGGGAGGGTACAGTCCCATGTGTTTTGGTTCATGGTTGACATGAATTATTTTTTTAAATTTCTAGGTTTTTACAAAACAGAAAAGAGGATTGGGGATTTAGCTCAAGAGGTAGCCTCAGTCTGATCCCCAGCACCAAAAAACAAAACAACCCAAAAAAGCCCAGAAAAGATATTTAAATACAACTGAATCATTTATCACCCTTGTGATGTTAACATTAGCTTAGTGCACCTCAGTATCCTCATCTGTAAAATGGGGGCTATTAATAGTACATATCTTACAGGGCAGTGGTGGTGAACCTATGGCATATAATTTATCGTGTTTTTCTTTTAAGACAAAAGATGTTAATATATGAGTTGTTTTTTCCAAACTAAAACATCAGTGTTCAGCATTAATTGCACTGTTGGCAGTGAAAGCTTTAATGGCACATACAGGCACTAAGTTGCAGCATACTCTTGGACTCAGGGAGTTCAGTTAGGTTCAGAAGAAGAGAATTAGACATTACAGTTATAAAAAGAAAGAGTAGTTTACTCCTTGTAGACTGGTGTATGAGGTAGAGCAGAGGCCCTTTGGGGAGTTCAAAAGGAGGAAGATTAACAGGTTGGAGTACTGAAGGATTTGTATCATTTTGTTCTGGTCTTCAGAGATGTATGCAGCAGGCACTGTGTTTGTGTTGGTGATGTATCTGTGGAGGCAGACTTGGTCCCTATCTTCAGAAAGCTTATCTTGTGGGGAATACATTTTTTAATCTGTAATTATTAGTGTCCTTGGGTGTTGGGAAAGTCATAGCATGAGTTTGCTTAATGAAGGAAAGGACATTTAGGTATGAGAAGTATTAGGAAGGTAAAAAACGAAAAGAAGTTTCTTTTGAGTTACATTTGGTGGCAAGTGTTGAGGCTTTGCAATCTGGATTTTTAAGATACAGCTTGGTTGCTACACATCCTAAATAAAAATATAATGCTTAAATGAGATAAAAGTGTGTGTGTTTCTCTCTGTGTCTCTCTCAGCAGTCTGAAGAGGGACAGCCCAGTTCTCATGTGGTAGTTTCGTGGTGTCCAGAATCTGTGCCCTCCTGCATTGTTTTTCCACCTCCACCTGCAGCTTCCATCTCTTGCTTCACTGGAGTCATAGTTTATGTCTGCTTTGCACTCAAAGGGAAAGAGAGAAAGGCCAACGGAGGGGACACCCCTTCTACTTCTGCCCTTTTAGAGCTTAGGCACAGTGGTTCCCCTGCCTCAAAGGAAGAGGCTGAACATTCAATACTTGCTAGTTATGTATCCTTTGCTAACCATACGTCCTCCAGTTTGGAGGGAACACTTGATATAAAATATATAATCACATTTTAAAAAGTCTTAGTGTAAGTGTTTATAAAATAAATACAAAAAACCTCTTCTGGGGCTGAGGCTATAGCTCACTCTGTGTGTGTTTGTGTGTGTGTGTGTGTGTGTGTGTGTGTGTGTGTGTGTGTGTGTGTGTGTGGTGGGGGTGATCTCTAGCACTGTGTGTGTGTGTGTGTGGGGGGGTGATCTCTAGCACTGCCAGAAACCAAACAATCCCTCTCCCTCATCTCTCAGCCCAGGCATTTCTTTTTAAACTTTACCAAGTTGTTTGTACCTTCTGTACTTTCACACTTACAACTTGGGCTTGCAGTGTGCAACATCCTTTCCCTTAACCTGACACCGGTGCTTCACTTTGAAATGAACACTACTTCCTTCCTTTCTGATGCATTAATTTTGGACTAAAATTTTTTAAAGCATTGGAGACACTATACTGTATTTATACTGTACTCTCAATTCATTATTCCTTCGTTAGTTAACTGGAGTTAAAAATGGCATCTTGATAGGTACGCTCATGTCTTAATGTACAATATGTGCTTTGATGAAAAGTCTGAAATTATAAAAGTTACAAACAGATATCGATCATGTGATTGGAGAAAAATTTAGTCTCATCGTAAAAAAAATTGGTAAGCTGGAACTTTAACATATTGCTAATAGCAGTACAAACTTAAAAAATTTTGCGTTTTTGGAGAATAAAATCATGACAGTTTACGGTAATAGAATGAAGACAGATTTTTATGAAAAAAGGTTTAAGAAAAACTAATCTTGAGTGATTGTACAAGCATAGAACTAGTTTCATAAAAATCCTTTCTCTATTAAATAAAAAACTAATCGGCGTATACATTTACATATACCGTAATGGAAATGATATTTATTTTCTACTCTTATCTTACTATTCTAGTGATCAAGATAGATGTTGGTCCTATGTTTGTCTGTCTTTAGTAGTCCTTTTATCAATATGAAAAAATGGATATTTGGAACCCAGAATCAATTGGCCCTCAATGTACAGTTCTGTATCCATAAATGCAACCAGGTATAGATCAGAATATACTAAAAAATTGCATCTATTTGGAATATCTACAGACTTTTTCCTTGGCATTCTTCCCTATAACAGTTATTTATATAGCATTTACATTGTATTAGATATAAATAATCTAAAGATGACTTAAAATGTCTAAGAAGATATGTGTAAGTTATGTGAAAATACTGTGCATTGTAAGGGACCTGAGCATCCTTGGACTTTGGTACCCATGTGGAGGGACAATTATATTTAGGACTTGGTGTTTTGAAGGATAAAAAAAATTTCCATGAATTGAAGATGCAAAGAAAACCTCATATGTCAAGTTACAAGTATTTTTAAAAAAATTTTAAATCTTCTTTATATAAGTGTGAATCAGGCACTTGTTTAAGACATTGTGTGGAAAGATTTTACTCCAGTAATTAAATGAATTCGAGCATGGCTCACAGTGTTAATGGGTTTTGATCTAAAAGATTCTGTTTCAAGGCCATGAATATTGTCATGCACAAACACAAAATGAATATTCCATGACTCACCTGTGGTGTATTTGCTCTGTCAAACTTATTGACTTTCCTTCATTAAATTTAAATAATTTAAAAGAAGTGGAATTTGGAAGTATCCGGAACCTGAAAGTGTGATATTTTTATCCAAAAATATTAGTTTGAAAAAGCCTAGTACTTTCTGTTGTTGAAATGAAATGTGTTTCTTTCAGTAAATTTTAAGAAGTAAAATTCAAGAGAATGTGTGTTTTATGCTCTGTCGATACTTAACCATCTTGAGTTACCAGTGTGTCTCTTATGCACTGTTGCCACAAATTTCCCATTCTTAAGTACAGTAACATTTAATTATAGAGAAGTTACTGTGTAAGGTGAGTTTGAACTCTCTGTGGGAAAAAATACTTTGCATGGTACTATTTCTACAAAAAATGAGAATTTCTCTTACTTGAAAGTATACTGGGGGGCTTGGGGATTTAGCTCACTGGTAGAGTGCTTGCCTAGCAAGCCCAAGGCCTTGAGTTCCAGCACCCGCCGCAAAACAAAACAAAACAAAACAAAAAACTGGCAAGAAATAATTTACAGTTATTTATTGAGTGGTAGGATATCCAAACTTTATTGCCACTAATCGGCCGTGGTGATATCAGGGTCATAGCTGCAGGCTTATTGCAGGTGTGAGCATCCTTGGAGAGAGCCTTGTAGTTCACTAATTAATAGCATGGGCTTCGGAGTTAGACTTGCCTTGCAGTCCTCTCTCTCCTGGGTACTAGCTGCATGACTTCTGTTTTGGCAAACCATTATGTATCACTTTTTTCATTTGCCAAGTGGGCAATTAAAATCACGATACTGCATGGAGTGTGAGGATTATATAACACATAGAAATCACTTAGCACAGCACCTAGCTCGTAGAAATCTCAGTAAGAATAAGCTCTTGTTACTGTCATCAGTGTTTCTGGTACTGATATAAGAACAGTGCTCTAGGCAGCTGTGATTGTTGTTATATGTTATTCAGTAATTTTCACTGACATTGGTATGTCTGTGCATTAGAACTCTCTTTTTTTCAATTTTTAAATGAAAGGGTTATTTCTTCTTTTTATCTGAATGCTGTTAACTTGGGTGTAAAAAGAACATTTTAAGACCATTTTAAGTAAGCCTTTGGTGTGCTTATGAGAAAATATATCCTAAAAAAGGAATACGTAAGCTAGATACACTCTTTGCATATTAAAGTTAGAAGGATCTTCTGTTTAGTTATAGATCTTTCTGTAGTAAGGGAAATGGGTTGGTAGAGAAGCAGAAGTATATGTATTTATTTTGTGTCTGGCCTGTTTTTTTCAGAAGAGAAATTATTTGTTTCCTGCGTGGAAGTGCCACTGGAATACTGGCCGTCATTTATTTTAGGAGCGTGACTAACTTGTTTTTGGTCTTTGAGGTTATAAAGGTCTTAACTTTAACTGTTTATTGTATGTGTAACAACTGATTTCTGTTATTATGACATATAATGGGTTATTGCTGTTACAGAAATTGATTGCTTCTAGTTCTCTGCAATTATTTGTTAATGGTAGAATGATGGTGGTGGTGGTGATGATGAATGTGGGGATTTGTGTAGTTGTCAGAGTGAGTTCTGTGCCTGCTTTTGCTGATGGAGGTGGAGTTCTGGCTTCTTTCTTTTGCTCTCTGGAGTGGCTTTTAGTTACCACTGTAATCTCTAGCCATATGCTAGATTGTGCAAAGACGACTGATGGATTTCTTCTTCCCCCCAAGTTCTGTGTAGCAGAAAGTAAAACTCTTTAACTGAGTTATTCTACCTTTCAGCCAGTGTTAATAATAGTAGTTAACATTTATTATATAATTACTGTGTGATGTCACTGTCCTAATTATGTTACATACGAAGGTCATCTTTGAACCTTGAATTGTCAGTATTTAACGAATGAAGAAAAGGCTCAGAGAGGTTCGGTAATTTACCTATGCTTGTGTAGTTCATGTTCTAGTTGGGATTTCAATTATGAAAAATATCAAATACATGAAAACTATGTAGAATATTACACAAAACAGGCCACATACATTTCACCCACATTTAACAGCAATATTTGGTCATATTTGCTTTATTTTTTTCTTAAAAGTTTTAAAGCAAGTCCCACAAGTTGACATTTCATATCTCAGTGTGTATCTTTTAGAAGAAGGGCTTTTTCATGTTTCGTACTTCAGAATATACCTTTAAAAATAGGATCTTTTTAACTACACTGCAATCACATGAATTTCATGTAACTGTTTTTCCTAAATTTGTTTTCAAATGTAAACAGCCCATCTCTCTTCCTGCTCTTTTCTATTCCATTGGGTTTTCAGAAAAATGGACCCTTGTCCATGGTGCCCCTCTGCCTTTAGGGACCTAGGGGAGGTGGTAAACGAGAGCAAGTGAGTAGGAACAACTAGGTATTGAATACAATATACCAAATTATAGGTTGCATTGTTTGAGTGGTAGACATGTATTTGAAGTTGAAGGAACTACCTGAAGACAAAATCTGACACTTTAATTATGTATGTCTATACAAAGCAAAAAGCTTTAAATAATATCTTTTTATCTCTTGTTAGCAGGATATAAAACATTGTTGCCGTTAAAGTTTGTTTAGAAATTGAAACAATAAAATAATTATACTACACCCTAATTATGTTAAAATAATTTAAGACTTTGCTAAAATTACTTTATATTCATCTTTCATACAAGAGGCATTTACTAAGTATTGACTCTTTTCACAACTGTTTTGGAGCTTTATACAGAGCTTCTGTCCATAGGAGTATGTATGTACGTATGTATGTATGTGGTGCTGGGAATTGAAACCAGGGCCTTATGCATACTGGGCAAGTGCTGTACCTCTGAGCTAATTCAAAGCAACCCCCCCCCCAGGGGAGGGGGAGTTTTTAGTCCAGTATGAGAGCAAGAACCCGTATGAAACAAATGCATTTACGTATAGGGGAGAACCTACAAGTGCTGCCTGACACTTGTTAGTGCAGATGTGCAGGAGACTGGGGAGAGGGACCATTTCTGGTTGAATGTGTAGGGGACAGGAAGAGATGGTCCAAATACTTGCAGAAATTGGTATTTGGGCATCTTGGACAAACTGAAGATGATGGAAGTGTGAAAAGATAAAGGATAGGGAGTAGAAGTTGAGTGTGTAATGTATTGGAAGCCCTTATTTAGGAAATGTGTTTCTAGTTTTCCTGTCTCCACACCCCCCCAACCCCCAGGATTAGCAGGAAATGAGCCCAGGGCTTTCCATGTGCTAGGTGTGTGAGACAGACTCTCACTAAGTAGCCCAGGATGGCTTTCAATATGTAGTTTTCCTACCTTAGTCTCCTGAGTAGCTGGGATTACAGGCATATGCTGTCACACCTGGCAACCGTCCCTGTTCTTTTCTTACTGATGTTCACCCTTCAGAATGTCAGTGATGAGGCATACGTGCTTTGCATGGTTCTCATGGCCACTGTGGGCAGATGGCGTCATTTTACTTTCTGAAAATGGTGATTCATTCTGATTTTCTACAGCTCACTTAGATTTATTCCTGCAGTTAGGTCAGTTGTAGAATGACTTGTTGCTCATTTTCAGCCACTCCTTAGGATTCATCACATTTTCTAAAGGCCATACATAATACAATTGGCACTATTTTATTCCAAAATCAATGAAACAGAGTACTTCCATTATATACACTTACTGTTAAATCTTTGTACTAACCCTTGCTAATGGAATTTCATCATGATATCTTTTAAAATACTTTTTCATCAAGGAAGCAATTTAAAGATAGGATGCGAAGAAACATTTCCACTTCAAGCATTTAACAGTTCTGACAGTTCTATAGTAACTTGAGGTATCTTTCATCTCTTAACCAATTATATATGAAAATTGGCTTCTTTATGAATACCCTTTAAACACATTTCTTCTCAATAACAGAATGTTATAACTAAATATTCTCCTCCTCCCAAAGGAGGAGGGTTTTGATTGCTGCAAACCTGGTTGGGATGAAATTTAAATATGAGCCTCATTTATTCTCTGTAACTTTAGTTTTTCTTACCAACAAGGTGATGTGATAGACCTGAGGGGAATAAGAGAAGGAAACAAAGTTGAATGATAATAATAGCAGTCATGTCGGGTTCCTGCCTTGGTCTAGTAGATTGAGTGCTGTGTGTACGCTAGATCTAATTCTTGAAGCTGTTAGTTGCTATACGTAATAGATTGTACTGATAAAAGAAGAAATTTGCAAGAATTAAATGACTAGCTTAAGATCATACAGCCAGGAGATAGCAGATCTAGGTTTCATATCTAGGTTTATGTGATTCTAAATATTGTATCTTTTCATAATTCTAGTGTGCCCATCGATTAAAAAAAATTGACTATCTTGCAGTTTAGAGTCCAAAGATAGTAATAAATGTTAGGAAATGCCAGGTGTGAGTGTGGTATGCCTGAGTCCCATGAGAGGCCACAGGAGCAATAGTTGACCCTGACCTCGTGTCAGAGGTGCTAGTGTAGGAGCAGTTGGTGAAATCCAACTAGAGAATGGAGCTGCATGAGAGGTGAAATGGGAGGCAGACCAGAATGGAAGTTCACACTTGGTTGTGAGAGGTTTAGAATGCCAGTGTGGGCAATGAAAGGTTTTCCCACCCCATTCCTAAGGAAATTTGGCTTACTGAAATTATGACAAGATCTAGATGTTAACTAGAAGCAAGAGTAGAATTGACTTCTTTTTTGCCTTCTTAATTTGCTTTCCAGGGCTTTGGTGTAATAAAATGTGAGTATGTTGACAGTCTGGCTCTTCTGCAGTGGAAGGTAGGCTCTTGCCTTAGGCAGAGGGAACAGGACTAGATACTTTGTGTCTTGTTGCATGTTGTGTGAAGTTAATGTCCAGTGACACAGCCTGTGTGGTCAGCCAGAAAAGAGATTTGGCTTGAGGCCATATTGGTATCGCAGCGATCACAACATCAGCTCTGATTCCAATTAGGCCTTGGCAGATATTCTTACATTTACAGCTACTCTTTTGACAGCTGAATCTCTATATGTGCGTTTCTTAAATGTACATACTTGGATTTTATTTTTTATATTACCTAATTCCAGAGAAAAGAATGCACCAATTTATAACTGCTGTAGTTAGCCAGCTTTAAAAATGTAATTATCAGAGACCACGTCAAAGAAATGTTACTTCCCCAAATCTCCTTTTTTTGCCCCAGCCCTTTTTTCTTTGTATGTTATTTTGTCATTCACTTATCAAATGTGTTTGATTGCCAACTAGCTCCATGCATTACGGGGACACATGAAAGAAACCTAACATTTCCCGCTGACTTACCTCTCACCAAACCATTCTGGGTGCCTCACATTTTCTCAGTGCCTTTGTTCATGGTTCTTCCTCTGCTGGAGTCATCTGTGTTCCTCATCTCTCCATAATTTTCCAATTTCCTTATTCTAAATTCTAAGCACTCTTCCAGGTCTGATTTAGTGTTGTTGGATTTAAAATTTGGATGAAGTGTAATAAACTTCTAACACAAGTACTAGATCCTGTTCTTTAAGTTACTTGCTCCTTAATCACACACTGACGTTTGGATATGACTGAGGCTGTGGTGGCAAACCTATGACACTGGTGTTTTTGTGTTGTTCTTTTAAACAAAAGATGTTAATATAAAGTTGTTTTTTCTAAACTAAAACGTCAGTAATCAGATTTAATCTCAGCATTGGCACTTTGTGATAAATAAATGGGTTTTGCAATTTGGCATTTGGTCTCTAAAAGGGTCGCCATCGTTGACCTAGGTGCATTCTCTCCCTCTCCCTCTCTCTCTCTCTCCCCTTCCCTCCCTCTCTCTCCCCTTCTTTCCAGGATCTTGCGTGGTTGGCTAGGTTGGCCACAAATGCAAACTTACAAAAAAATGTGTGATGCATTCTTCTTAGAAAGAAATTGAAATGAATTCATCAAACATTTACTGGCTCTTTAAAACATGCAGAAATCTTGAGTTAGCCGGGGGTCGGGTGTAACAGCAGAGCATGATTGTTGGACTCTGGGCAACTCTTGCTGATAAGCTTACAATCTAGTAGGGTGTAATACTTAATGGTACTTAGCTAACTATAACATATGGCAAGGTATTGAGAAGTTCTTAAATATGAAATAATCAAGAATGCCTTGAGTCAGGAAAGAGGGGAAATCAGTCCACTTGAAACGGAGGGAGGAGTTACTGGACGACATGGCATTATAGCCCACAAAGGTGGGAACAGAGTGGCCTATTCTAGGCACACTGTGAAGTGCATGAGCAAAGGTCTGAGCATAGGCTATGTGCAGAGTATCTCAAAAGGCAAATTGTAGCAGGTAGGGAAAATAGAAATATATGCAAATATTAAACTTTTCAGGCAGTGATAATTTTAAAACATGATCAGAGCTGTTATTTCACTAAGGTAATCTGGTAAGTGGTGAGAAGAATAGATTAAAGGCAGTACTGTACTGAGGGTCAAATCAACATGGGAAACTGAAGACAAAAGATTTCAGAATGCGGCTGTGGATTGGTAGGTGAACAGTGAATCCAGTTCCTCACTTTCTTGAAGCAGGGTCTGCTTTTGCCAAAAAATGACCTAAGTTCCAGTATTTTCCCCAAATAACAAAGTCAAAATAAACTACCTGTCCCCCCCATAAACAAGTAGGTTTCAATATAGATTGTGAATTTTGACACCTCACTTCTTTTTAAACTGCTTTGTTTCCATGGACATAAAGGTTTTTTAGACTCTCCTTCTGTTTTTCTTTTTGAGCCCCTTGCATTTGCTCTGTTTTGTAGGAGAGAAATAGAACCTACATTTACAAAGTTGACCATCGTAAATACTTTTAATACATGGTTTTGTGTAGTTCCAAAAAGATGTATTTAGTGTTTGTTCTTAAAAAAAAAAAACACAAAATATAATGATAGCAGGGGAGAGTTGAGAATTGTTTGCACACTGAGAAATTTAGGAAGTGTTTGAATTTCATTAATACTTTCTTCACTTGAACTTTTATATGAATTATGCATGCATATGTGTGCGAGTGCATGCCATGTATGTCTGTTTGTATGAATGAATGGAAGTGAATGACTTTTAGCATCAAACCATTCCCAGCTGCTTGGAAAAAAGATCTATATTTTAAGAGCTTAATAATTTTGTTTTAGCCCATACAACTAATGGAATAGTTTCTTGGATTAAAGAATCAGTTACTTTTTGTATATATTTTTTGTGACTACAAAATTAACACTTGCTTCCTGTAAAAAATGTTTGAACAGTAGAATCATGAGTATTTTTTAAAGTGTTAAGTTTTCTGTTCCTCTAGTAAGGTAAAAGAATTACAATTTGGTAAGTTAAGAATTGTTTTAAAACCTAGAAAGAAATCTTTAGCATTTGTGTAATGACAGTCTCAGGATCTCTGTAGCAGAAGGAGACTGCTTTCTCAGGTTGCTGTAAGCCCGAGGTTTCTTTGGCTCGGGGGCATGTTTACTGGTGTGGTCGTATTTCACCACACCTTTAAAAAATGTTATTTTTTGGCAAGGATAATGGAAATGGGGAAACAATTTTGTTTTATTTTTTGTTGCTGCTGATAAAAATTATTCATGATGTGAAGAGTCTGGTAGGATAGATCTATCGGGTTATTTCTCTTAAGTTTCAAACTCTACCTTAGCAGCTGTGCCCTAAGAACACAAAATTCTTCGATTGAATCTAATATTGCCGAATTGGACAAGTATTGTTAAGTCTAGCGCTACATTTTTGGTGTGTGAAATGATAAATGATATTATTGTATTAGAATGTGGCTATTGTTTTCATTTATAATAGGAAAAGCAATAAAGCTGTTTTCTTGATAAGTTTTGTGTTGGCTGTCTTTCTTAATTTTTGTTGTTACCTACCTGTAGCACACTGGATTAGGGACTGTGACAAAATGCAGTTTGTATAGTAAATATCAGTGAAATATTTGTTAGATGTATATATAGCCATCCCTTGGTATCTGCAGAGGCCATTGGTTCCTGGATGCCTCTGTGGATGCCGAAATCTGAGGATGTTCAAGTCCCTTGTGTAAAATGGCTCAGTGTCTGCATAGCACCTGTGCACAAACTTCTGTACACTTTTTATAAGTAATCATCTCTAGATGACTTATAATACCTAATGTAAATAGCATTATACCGCGTTGCTCATGGAATAATGACAAGAAAAAAATGCTCATACATATTTAGTACAGATGCAGTTTTCCCCCAGTATTTTCTGTCTGTGCTTGGTTGAATGCTCAGATGTGCAGATGTGTGTATGAATTCTCTGAAGCCATGGACCCCAGGCCATGCTTATTAGTCCTATGTCTCTGGTAGTGCCTTCTTACACACAGCAGTCCTGACATAAATATCTGAGAGTTGTCTTTGTTACAGTGGGCAGCTATTTGATACATTTTTTGTCTCGGATCATGCCACTCTTCTTGAGTCGAAGCTATTTAGAGAATTTAATCAGTTTAAACTTTTCTTGTCAGAGATAGAAAAGAATTGGATTTTTTTTTTTTGTTTGAGTTGTTTAGCTGTTGAAGAGAATACAGAAGATGCTGTTAAAACATGTAACTTCCATTTACTCTCAGCAGCCTTTGACTGACAGGTGCTCAGGAACTACTCTCTGCCATTTCCTTTGGCAGCCATGTGCTGCAGCACAGATCCAGTCTCTGGGCCAGGCTCTGCCTGCCCAGGACTCGTTCCTAGACAGGCTTTGCTGTGCCGCCCTTTGGCTTGTGATGAGGAAATCTCTGCACACTTTGGAGTCTCTTTCTGAAGGATGCGTAATGATATACATGGAAGTTAAGTATAAGGAGTCCTTCTTTTAAAGGTCTCCATTTGCCATTTAGAACTGACATTAATTTGGTTGACACTAACTTTGCCTTGTCAAACAATAGATGTAGAACTAAACTTCCCATTGCCCCCCAAAAGCGTTTGTTGTTTAGAAGTTTGGCTATGGTATTTTGTATCAGGCAGGTGTTTATATATTAATCTGAAGATGACATTGATAAAGCAGCTTTATGTAAAATACCATAGGAAGAAAATGGGATCTTATTAAAAAGTTAGGATACTGACAACAGACTCATGTGCCCTGCAAAACTGTTTTGTCAGCTGCGTGCATGTATGTAATGACATTAGTAAGTGGTATGGGGTGAGCTAAATGTAGCAGTCATGGGGCAGAAACACTATAGCTGGGAAATGTAGCTGTGAGCGGTGTTGCAGACGTTGGATATTCCATGGCAAATTATTAAATCCCTTAGACATGTTGTTAACATGCAGCAGTCAGTTGCTTCATATTGCCTATCAGGCTCAGTGCACAGACTAAGTATGTTGAAGGAAAACAAAACCTACAAACTTTTATGGAACATTTCCTCTCTACGAGAGACATTGTTGTAAGTGCCTTTACTTGTTATTATTAGTCCTTAACGGTCTCTCACAAAGTTGTCGAGTTTCGGAGAACATACCGTAGTCCCCTCTTCTCTGCAGTTTCTTTTCTGAGATTTCAATTACCCTTGCTTAAACACAGTCTGAAAATATTAAATGGAAAATTCCAGAAATAATTCATAAGCTTTATGTTGCAGACTGTCTGGAGTAATTTGATGACATCTTGTGCCATCCACTCAGCCTGCCCAGGACGTGAATCACCCCTTTGTCCAGTGCATCCACACAGTGTATGTTATACTTGCTCAAAAATCACCTAGGAGGGCTGGGGATTTAGCTCAGTGGTTCGAGTGCTTGATTAGTGAGCACAAGGCCCTGAGTTTGATCCCCAGCACCAAAAAAAAAAAAAAAAAAAAATCACCTAGGAGCCTTGCCGGGTTTCAGATCTACTGTCCAGGAATCAAAGTGCTTGTGTTCCAGTAATCCCTATTTTACTTAATAATGGCCCCAAATGTGTTATAATTCTACTTTATTACAGGCTGAGCATTTCTGACTTGAAAATCATAGAGATGCTCAACCTGTAAAGTTTATGCAAATATTTAAGATTCATAAAACTCTGAAATACAAAACACTTTATAATTTCTGAGCATTTCAGATAAGGGGTCCTCAACCTTTATTAGTTATTATTGTTCATCTAATTGTGCCTAATTTAGAAATTGTGTTTTATATGTGTGTTTGTATGTGTATGAGCAAGGACATAATTAACGTTGGGTAGTACCTCCAAGCATCCCCTGAGGATTTGGAACATATTCTTTGTGAATAGGCATGGGGACTCTTATGAATTCATAGAGGAAAATATAGTAGCAAGTTATTATCTTAGCCAGATAGATTAACTGTTAATATAGAGAATTTATATTGAGGGTGCTTTGAACAAAAATTCCTTGTTTTGGTGTAGGTGCTTTTTGTTACAGGCATCTTTATGTGAGGAAGTGGATTTGGGACAAAGATCCCACAACCCACTTTAATATTAGAATCATCTAGAATTTTAGAAAAAGTATTTGAAATCAGTGTCATGACTGGACTTGTCAGAAGCCAGGTTCTTGGGGACAGTGGAGGATAGGAGATGGGAAAATCTGAGGGATACTGGGTCACCGTCTTGCTCTTTCATCCAAATGAGAATGAAGCCTTCCCTAGTCTTGCTGCTTTTAGTTTAAGAATTAGAAGTTTATTGTCAAACATTCCTTTAAATGAAATCGTGTGGATTAATGATGTGAGTACTTATGAGTGGTGAATTAAGCCTTTGAGGCAGCGGAATAGCAGGAATTTCTCAGTGCGGTCAGAGCCCTTCTTTATGAGCTGCGTATGGAACACCGCAGCAAAGGAGAAAACTCAGCTGGGAAGCTGCATATGTGCATGTTCTGCGGCTCCATGGAAACACCTGGTTTCTATTAATTTCTGTATCATTGGCTAAATAATCGAGGACTTAAAGGAGGTGTATGTGTGTGGTCTCTTTGAACTAACCTATAAAGGTACAAATTGCTCAGATTTTCTTTTGGCTTGGCAAAAGTCTTTGTATAGTCATTTTGTATTGGTTTAGACTTGTAATTTTATGTACCATCTGTGAATATGAACAACTCAGGAAGGTCCAACTCTCTAGAGACATGAAGAGCAAAAGTATTTGTAGTTATTCTTTTTTTTTCTTCTTGCCTTACTCTGCAGTTTATTTGCCTGGTTTTATAGGAACATATAGAAAGCATAATGGTTATGAATCTAGCTCAGGCCACAGACATCAATTAATGAACAGTTTGATTGCACTATCTTAGAAGAAAGGAGTCCCAAAGAAAAACTGATGTGTCACCTCGGAGAAGTATAAAGTAAGTTAGTATCAACAGCTGTGGACATGCCAAACTTTACTGATGTGCTTAACATTGTTTTTGTGGAACACATTTTAAAATTACATCAGTGGTTTGTAAATGAATTTTTTGGAGCACAATTCATTTCTAATTGGTATCTTTCTAAGTACGGTATGCCTAAAATTTCTGTGGTTCTGGTAAGCAATTTATTTTAGTTAATCTGTGACCAAATAATAATTCTGTGTTGTATTTCACTTCTTACATGTATCAGATCTGGCGCGATGATTTCTTTTGTGTACATTAATGTGGCAAAATAGAACACATCCTCATTAAATTTGACACTGAAGGAGGAGAAACATTTAAGCATTTGTTGAACATTAAATTTCTCTTCATGCTTCCACCCTCCATCTCCCCCATCTCCCAAAGAGAAAACAAAAAGCAAGAGCCTTTTCCACGAATTTTGTAACTGTTTCTTTGGGACATGTACAAGTATACTGTGTGAAAAAAATGCTCTTGCCACATACCACAATTAAGTGATGGTGATGGGTTTTTTTTTCCCATATGTGTTTGGTTTAAATGCTTTCTAAGTCATTTTAGGTGGTTAACTACAGTACTAATTATCTTGTCAAAGGACTTGTGAGAATCTTAGAGGTGTTCTATGTTTTGAAAGTTTCTTGAGGTTTTTTCAGTATCTCTAGGTCTCTTGCCCAAGTGTTTATTCTACATCGTGTAAACACTAAAGAAAATAAATTTGGGCATTTCATAATCAATGGTTAGGTACTCAGGGTAGTTCAAAATTAAGCAGTCAACACCGATTATAGAATCATTTGGCTGGGAACAAACCTGTAATTCCCTCTCTCTCTGAAGCCAACAGAGCCTGAACCTAACAAAGCCTGTCAGTAGAAAAATATAGTGTAACGGACAATTTTGAATTCACCTGTTTGACTTGAGTGTAAGGAAGAGCTTGGTTGCTTGCAATTTTGATAGTTAAAGACACTGCAATAATAATTTAAAATAATTAAAATACATTTTTTATTTTAAAATAATTAAAATACAATAATTTAAAATACAGTATCCCAACATATTATGGTGGTTGCTTTAACAATTTGATTTAAACTAACATTTCTTTAAAATGTATGTATTATAAAAAGTGTCACTTTATTTTTACACACACGTATGAATTATGCATATTTGAACTTGAAAAAGCACTAAACAGATGAACAGTCTTGAACTTTTGATGTAGTGTGTGGACTTGACGAAGGCACAGCACTGGTACTGTGGTATTCCTATGTCGTACTTGTTTGCTAAGAGGAATCATTTGCTTACAATTATTTGAGAGCTGCTGTTTACTGGGCACTGTTTAAAGTGCTGGGAATAAAACAATGAAGAAAACAGACTGAATTTTTGTTGTTAACAAATTTTCAGCTTTAGTAGGGGAGGTTGTGAAGAAATGAACACATAAAATAGCGAGTATGTCAGATGTTGATCAGTGACATGCAGAACAAATGAAGCAGTGAGGAGGATGTTTGTTGTTTTCAATTGGGGTAGTCAGAGAAAGTCTCACTGCTGGGTGGCATTTAAGCCTAATCATGAAGGAGATATGGGACACGTATCAGTCAGAAGAGCATTTCAGGACAAGGGAACAGCAAATGCAAAGGCTTTTAGGTGGAGAGTGGTTGATGAGGCTCATGTGGCTGAGGGGAGGAGGAGTAGAGGTGCAGTTGCACGTTGTGTGTGGGGACAGCGAACGAAGGGTGTTGGAGACAGAGTAGAACCTTGCTCTGAACTGGGAAGTCTCTGGGTTCTGAGCAGAGGAATGAGGTGAACTAACGTGACTGTTGTAAATGATTCCTGTGGCTACCACGTGGAGGTGAGCTTGGCTGCAGAAGGCCAAACGGAAGCAGGAAGAACAGGTTCATCGTAATGAACCAGGTGAATGACAAGGGCGTAATGAAGCATGTGTATGTAAGGACTGTGAGAAGTAGCCGTGTTCTAGGTAGCATTTTGAGTTGGGCTGGCTGCTTAAATGTAGAATATGAGAAAGCAAGGACAAAGCAAAAATTTTGGTTAAGTTATAGTACATTGTAGCATTCATTGTTGCAGTTCAGTTTTTTTAATAGCAATAATACTTTGAAAAATATAGATACAATGGGATGATTTTGTGTGTTTACCTATTGTATCTTTAGTGACTTTGTATATTTTATATGTGAAGCTATTTGTGTAACCCTATTTATGGGTCAAATATCTATATATGAAGAAAATCAGTTTCAGGATTATATTGCAATGTACTGCTGCCACCTAATGTTTATAGCCCTTCATTTATATAATTACAATAACTGGTTATACATAGCTTTAATATTGGTTTGCATACAGAATGTTAACAGATTAATTGAGGCTTATTTAATTGCCTTCATATTAGGTTCCTAGTATGGATATTTAATATGATAATTGAATTGCGTAGAAATAGGGTTGTAGATTGAAGATTAATTTTATTGCCATCTTCATCTCTGCTAAATTCAGTTTAACAAATATTTAATTGTTGTGCTTAGCTTGTTGTCTCAGTTCTCATGATTATTATGTTTTAATGGACAGAGGACAGATTTGAAAACAGCAGTAACACTGAGTAAACAAATAATGAAATAATTAGCTGCTGAAGGAAGCAAACAGGACAATAGACACGGCTGTCTCTGTAGAGAAGGAATTTATTTATATGTAAGAAAGCAGATAAACACTTAAAAGGTAATTATATTAAAATGTGATGACTGTATCATTTTAGCTCCTTTTCCTGCTGAATAGAAACGATAGGCAATAGAAACTTCCCTGAAACGACTTCAGTTCTTGCAAGACATGGTCTTAGTAATATCATAGTTTCTAAGTTGGGGCTGAATTGGTTCTCTGTTATCTTTAGTGATGACCCGTTGCTCTTGAAGGTTATGTGTTTAGCGTGGTATTAGTCTGGTCTTCTGGGTCCTTTCTGTGATTAGATTTGAATGTGATGGTTTGCTCTCTCAAACATGCCCCTTTCCAGGTGCCTGCGGTATTATATACCTTAAAGAGGAACATTTCGCGAGGGATGAAACTTCTTCTCTTCACCTCCCTCCCTGCCTCCCCTCTCCCTCTCCCTCTCTCTTTTCTTCTTTCTCTCCCCGCTTCTTCTTTCATTTGTTTGCCCATTCATCCAACTTACTTGTTTGTCACTTGGCCACTACAGCTATGCAGACACTATTAGAAGAAATGGGAACATCAGTACTGAACCCTGTGGATGGATTCAGCTGATACTGATTGAATGTTTAACGTGTCCCCAGGGAATGTTCTGGTGCTACGACTTTAGGGAAAAGCAAGCAAATCTTTGCCTTCATTAACCTTGCTTTGTAATGGGTAGAGAGATGAGGAGATAGACAGTGAACACACATAAGTATATAGTATGTCAGATAGTGGTAAATACTGTGGAGGAAAATAAAAATAGTGTAATGAGAATAGAATATGTTAGGAAAGGGAAGGGGATATGGTTTTTTGTCCATTTTATGCAAGTTTTCCTTTATATAATTTTGTTTTTAGGTGAATTGTAAAGAGAAAGTATACTTAAAATTGTTTAAGATGTCCTTTGGAAACAGTAATAGTTCATGCTTCTATTTATTTAGCAAATTCTCACTAAACATACTTTTTCAGGGTACTCTATGAAATAAAACAGATAGAAGAGATATCCTCTATCCTTAAGGAATTTAAAGTCAGATTGAATTTTTTTTTCTTTTTTTTTACTTGCTTGTGGAACTGGGGATTGAACCCAAGGCCTTTGACTGAGCTGCATCCCAAGCCCCTTTTTATTTTCTGGACAGGCTCTTGCTTATAGGCATGCACTGCCAAGCCCCATGGCAAAAGTGTTTTTTAAAACAACACTATATGGTGATTATAGGATAGTCATTTCTCTTTTTTCTTAAAAGTATAATACAACCTTTTAGCTTTGACTCTAGATAACAGGCTATTTACAGGCTATTATTTCCTAGGACCTGTGGTGGTATTATAATACTGACCTCTAAAAGGCAGTGTTTTCTTTAGAGACTGTGATACCTCCCCACCTTTTTTTTTTTTTTTTTTTGGGAAAAAAAAAAAGAGAAATCAGCATTGAGATGCCTCATTTCCTGCGGAGGGTAATGTGGCAAACCTAGCAAGCTTTTGGCAGTCATCATGGAATCACCTTGTAATTTCTTTTAGTATATGCAGTCAGTAAGATATAAGATAGTATATAAAGTTTTTTTCAAATTTTGAAATGTTGGCTGTTTTAGTTATTTTTCTCTCGTTGTTGGGACAGAATACTCGACACCCAAAGTTAGGGGAAGAAAGGTTTATTAGCTCACAGTCTGCAGGGGTTTCAGTCTATAGTCCGCTGGGTCCGAGGCAGGGTGGCATGGCAGAGGCAGGGCGGACCGGCGTGGCAGACCGACAGCTGATCGACAGTAAAATAAAATAAAGAATCCAAAGAATATATACAAATAAACAAGGCAAACAAGCAGCTAATTAGCTTCTTCCTGTATCTTTTATCTAGGCTACCTGTCCTTAGGGCGGGTAGCACTCTCACCTTTAAATTTAGTTCCACATCCTTGATCCCAACAAAACCATGCCAAACCGATCATTAGATTAATCTAATAACCACACACTCTAGATCCAACTATCTCTTACCACATGAGACTTTGGGGAGACATCTAGACACAAACCATAACATTGGCATAGCTAAAATTTGAGGAACATACTCTCTGATGTCATCGATACAGTGTTGTAGTAGCAAATGCTCAATGTCTCATCTGCAGCTGTCTGTTCATGCCCTTTCGTTAAAACTGAGGTTGTAATCATTGTGCACTCAGAGGATCCAGTGATATGTCTCAACTGTATTGTGGTTTTGTGGTGTTCATCATTAACCACATGTGTTAATTGTGCTAAATTTTTGCAGTTGCTGGTAAATAAGCATCTAAGGGTGATGCGATTCAAAAACCATTTTTCCCTTTCTTTTTAAATATTAAAGAAAACATCCTAATAAAGAAAACATCCTAAGTCAAAGATTTTAGTTATCTTAAAATATTTTGAACTCTAAAAGCTTAGTCATTGGTTAAGTAAAACAAAACAAAAAATGCTGCAGGAAAAAGCATTCACACCTTTTCACTGCCAACTATTAACTTTTACTTGAAATTTTCTGATAGGTCACAATGTGGGAGTTTTTTTTTTTAGGAATTATGACTTGACCAAAGTCAGATGTGTGTTAATTGAGCTTCCACAGATTTGTCCTGATGGCCACAAACAAATGTCTGTGGGAAGTCAGCCGCTTAACTAACCACCTACCTCACTGAATCATAAAACTCTAGTGCTAGATGGAACCAGTACAAAGGCACAGCAGCTTTGTGAGCTTCAAACTTGGCTTCTGTGTTTCTGGTAGAAGAGAGCAGAGAGGGAATTCAGGGACCACCCAAGAGGTGTCTTTGGTTCTTTCGCTTTCTTTGCAGCCTTCAGTGTTATTACCATCCTACTCTATCCTGTACTTGGAAGTCTACAACAAATCTTGATATGTAAAAAGTTCTTGAAAACCCTCGAAATTGTAATTTTTTTCCCAAGTTTAGGCTGTAAACAACTACAGAATGAGACTATGTTTTATAAAACAAATTTTGTGAGGTAATTAGATCTTTCTAGATTTTTAACAAATATAAAGCATAAAGTTATGGCATCTAGCATTTATTGAGCTCTTACTATTTTGAAAGTACGGTATAATAATATCTTTTTTAGACAAAGAAGTATCATGTAAGTTGTCTGTATTCTTACAAATAACATACTCTAGAAAGAGGCAAAATAGCATGGGATACAACCTGTTCCTAAATCACTGCATATAAAAATATACTTGGGAAGATTTTTAATAGATTCTCAAGCCCTTCTCCCTGGGGTTGTAAGGTACCCTGCGGTTCCTGGAGTTTTTACCTAGATTTCACACATCCTTGAGTTCTCATGAGTTTCCACAGGCTCCTTCTTTGATTAATACTGGTGCCACGAACAGACCGAAGTTTTCTGGTTCTGGCTCATTCTTTTACTTTGTTACCTTGATAAAAATACATAATTCCTATTGTGTCGGTTTCCTTATTTGTAAAGTGAAGATTTTATTTACCTTGGAAGGGTATTCTGGGGAATGAATTTTGTGGTGGAAAATAAATTACCACTTAGTACATGATGATTGCTGCTGTTGTCCTCATCTTTATTACACTACCACCACCACTGCCATTACCATCTAATCATCATCTACCTTGGTGATGTGCTATAGCACAACATAGTCGACAGTGCCAGGGAGCATGTGTGAGAATGGTGTAGGCAGTATCTGAGAGTTTAGAGAGACTCAAAGGAATTTGGGCTCAAATGGATTGGAATGTCTGTACAGGAAAATATGCTTGAATTAGATTTTGCAAAATGAAAAGGATTTAGCCAAGTAAAGACAGTGGTGGAAGGAGAAGACTAGTGCTTAAAACACACAATTCTTTTGAGATAATGTTGATTATTAATTTTTACTGAGGATTCACCTCACTTGTCTTCTTCTAATTTAAAATCATTGGCATGTGTCACCTGATCCTTTTTTTTTGGATCGTTTTCTTTATTAGCGCATGTTTGTAGTACATAATGTTTACATTCCCTGTAGGGAGGTGGGACATGTACATAATACATCTTAATTCCTTTGCTCATTGGATCGCTTGATTGTAAGTTTATTCAGGAAAATCAAATGTTCATGCAGATGTGCACATAGTGTGTTATATGATGCTTGTGAGGGCTACCAATTTATATTGACTAGTATTATTATTATGTAATGACCTTAGGGATTTAAACACTAATTTAGCAAACTTTGTTTCTATTAAATAATTATAAAACAAATTGTTCTATAGGTTAAATATTTAACTGATAAATATACGTATTAAGAATGTATAATATGCCACCTGATGTTTACTTGAAATGTAAGTTTCACTGTCTGCCTTCTAATAGATCACTTAATTTTGGCCTGTTTGTTTTACCGGGGAAGGTGCGATGACTCAGTTCTTCCACTATTTCCTCCTATTTCAACTGCTATGAAACTTACTGGCACAGCATACTGTAGCTCATGTGGCCCTCATTTAGTGTGAATACATCTCTCTCTCACACCCACACACATAACATACACACTAAGTCTGTGTTCTTTTCTCATTAGCCCTGGAATGGAAACCACACTTGTAAACATAGAAACTGAAATTGTGTGGTGGTGTTTAGTTGTGAAGAGGTCATTCTGATGAACTCAAATGAACATTAATTTTGAAAGGTTACCCAGTTTTGTGGAAATAAAACATAAATGTGTTATGGGGTGTGTGTGTGTAAGGATTTTAGAGCTCCAGTTGGAGAAATACTGACTACTTTCACGGTAGATCTAAAGGGATCATAGCATATTTAGTTTGGTTTCCTCATTTAAAATCAGGAAACACACAGTAGCCAAAGAGATTTTTAAAAAAATTGTCCCATTTAATGCATGACAGTGGTTTCTTCAGAAACAAAATAATTTCTAAATAGCTCACTAAGGCCTACAGTTCTGTGCATCATTTAGTCCTGTGTCTGATGGACATATCTCATACCACCATGTGCTATCCCGCTTTAGCGGCTTGTACATGGTATTCTGGCTTTCTTGGGCAGCCTTTTCCTCACACCTGAAAGGGACCTGGGCTCTTTGACAGTATTAGGTCTCAGAGTTCATGCTACCTCTCTATAGTAATCTTCCCCTAATTCCTGATGTCCATTACTGTGTAACAAATCACTCTAAACTTGGTGTAAAACCATAATCATTTTGTTATGTTCACAGGTTCTTTAGGTCATTAACATGGAAAGGATATAGTGGATCTGGTTTGGCTTTGCACCATGTCTGAGGTCTCATCTGGGAAAACTAGGAATTGAATGGCTGGATGCTGAAATTGTCTGGAGGTTTCTCTGTTTACCTGTCTGACTCATGTGAGGACTAAGATGAGCTAGGATTGTTGATTGTAATTTCCACAAGTAGCCACTCTAGATAGCTTGGCCTCTCTGTGTGGCTTGGTCTTCCTTTCAACATAGTGGCCTCCCAGTAGTCAGACTTGCTATATCAGGACTTCCAGAGCCAGTATTCTTGAGAACAAGGTGGAAGCTGCATGGCCTTTGTACACTGGTCTTAGAGCTTGCGTAATATCACTGTTATCCTACTCGTTGGTGGACATAATCTTAAATCCTCTTGTTGAAAAGAGATACAGCCTAGCTCTCAATAGGAAATGTGTCAGAATTTGGAGTCTTGTTTTAAAACTGTTGTATCATTTTATTAAAAGTAGCATCCTAATCCTGCTCCCATTGATTTCTTATGTTTTATTGTCTTTATAGCATTTAAGATGAAATGGAATATTTTTCTATAAATAAAATTGTTGTTTAATCTGCTTGTTTAAACTAAACTGGAAGTTTTGTGAAAAACCTGTTTCATTTACTGCTGTATTAGTCTGAAGAATAAAGCCTAATACATTGTAGGTGCTTAATAAATACTTGCTGAATGCACATATGTGAATTAAAAGCCACATAGCCAGTTTGCATGTCAGCTAATATTCTAATATCCTCTCTATTATATCATAATATTTTCATATTATCTCTCACATTGTTGTTGGAAATTTTAAATTACTTCATTTCACTGAATCTTATTTACCGTATGCTGAGTAATAAAATCATATACCTTTAAAATTCAGCTATTCCACTGTCAATATACTGTTTCTCCATAATGATTTGTAATCCCGATTATGTTACTGCAAAACTAATGTGAGGTGCTATAATTGTTGTAGTGTTTTGTGAATTGAAGTATTGAATTTACTCTGAGACTGTAGGTGCCTTGGATGTGTGTTAGGCATACAGGATAAGGAACTTTGGAACAGCTAACTTTGGAAACAGCTAACTTTGGAAACAGGTAACTTTGAAACAGCTAGCTTTGCAAAATACGATGTGTCTGACTGAACTGTGACTTTGGAGGCCTATCTGCTTGGGAATCCCAGGGTCTCATGCTAGTAACCGTCATTTCAGAGCCCGTGTATGGTCGCTTTTGAGCAAAATAGGAATTGCAGTACTGGCTTGGTCTACAGCCATGCTGCATCCAGCTATTCTCCGTGCATAGGCAATTCCTAAATTTTTAAGACTTTTTTTCTTATTATTTAGAGTGTCCTAGGAGTTGTATGGAAAGGAGAAGAAGGATGGTCAGTACTGGTCTGCTAGGCAGTGTTGACTGACAGGGTAAGGTGCTAGTTTTATGGATGTACCCTGGAAATAAAATAAAGATTGCTCATGAACTAAAAAAGAGGCAGAAATCTAGGAAGAAGGAGAGGACAAACTGTAGAAACTCAGAAATTGATTTTTTTTTTTCCTCCCCTGTGCTGCTAGTGGCCTCTATTAGTTAGGGGACATTGTGCTCCTTCAGTTATGTTCCTTATATCAAATTACTGAGGATCCTTCTCTCTATGTCTGTTTTATCAGTGTAAATCAGATTTACTTAAGTTTTAATTTTTCCTAGAAGAGAATTGCAGCTGTGTAGTGGCAAGTCATATTATGTTCTAGTTAGTCTGTTTTTTTCCACCTTTTTTCCACCTTGTACTTCAGGTTTGGTAAATAGTGAAACTGCAGACAAAGCAGGCTGAAAGAAAGAGGAGAAGCCATGTTTTCACGTGCAAATAGCATACTTAGTTTGATTATAGGACATTCACTCCAAATGCTATTATGAGGTATCCTAAAATGATATTTTTAAAGAGATTTTGTGCTGTAGACTTTGAGAATAACATTACATTAGAGTTGCTGCAAAATTGACAAACTAATCCTCTCCCCAATAATGTGAGTAAATTTAGCAGGTCCAGGGATGTGCCAATAAAATAACATGGCAGTACTTAATTTGGTAATGATCTCTCTGAAATGTGATTGCAGTGAGATTTTGAATGAATGCATAACACACTTTCATGTGTAGTTTTTTTAAACTACAACCTAAAAAACCTAGCAGGGTTCATTTTTTTTGATTTTATTTTTAGTAGTAAAAGTTCGTAGTACATAGTGATTACATTCATCATGGGGAGTTGGTGCATTTTCATAACACATCTTAATTCTTTATGCCTCCCCCATCAAGTGTTTCATTTCTAAGCATCTGTTGAATTTGACAACTCTGTAAATTACCCAGCATAATACAGTTTGTTTGTTTGTTTGTTTATTTATTTATTTATTTTGGTGCCGGGGATCGAACTCAGGGCTTTATGCTTGCTAGGCAAGCACTCGAACCACTGAGCTAAATTCCCAGCCCTGCAGTTTATTTTTTAATGTAGTTTATTTGATGAGAATTTGTGATATTACAGTGTCAGTTGTAAACAGTGTTGTGGTAGAGGTGTGAAGTCTTCTGTTTTGCTGAGAGTTAAACTTAGTTCCCACATTTTGGTTAGTGGAAGTTGCCTTTCGAGTTCCATGTGCAACCAGGAACAGTTTGTCTGCTCTGTTTTTCAGGTAGGTTTTTTTTTTTTTTTTTAAAGTAATACCTGCTTACTGGTATATAGTGTATAGATAATGTTTGATTGTTTTGTGTATAATTTCCATAAATAAACACTTCCTTTTTCCTAGTATTTCCTCTTTCTAGTTCCACAAAAGACTTAGAAAAACTATCTTCTCTTGCAGTTCTTAAACAGGTTGATGGTGTCCCCCAGGATGTATTTGGCAAGGTTGGAAGACATCTTTTGATTGTTAAACTGGATATAGTCCTATTGCCATTTAATGGGTTGAGTCCAGGGATGCTGCTAATAAACGTCTTATAATGTAAAAGACAGCTCCCTACAACACACAGTTGTCTCTAAATTTCAGTTTGTCTAGGTTGTGAAACCTGAAAACTGAGCCATTAATAGATACTTTTTAAAAAACTTCCATGTGTTTTTGTAATAAAACTGGTCATGAGACTCTAATAAAACATTTGAGTAATTTTTTATAAAGTGAGTTAGATACTTGCACAGAGTATATGGCACAGAGTAATTTTTTTTGAAGTGAGTTAGATACTTGCACAGAGTTTATTTTGTATTTTACACTAATCCACATATATTCAGCACCTCCAGACGGTCAAAGGACTGCATGCAGCTATTTACTGAAAGCCAGCATTGCGTGTATTATCTGTTGTAGGACTTCTGTAGTCACTGAATTATCAGTCCCCATACAGTACATCACAGGAAGTTGGCAGATACAATGACCCATCTGTTATCACACCCATCAAGTGCATTGGCACAGAGAGAAAAGGCTGCAGATTGCAGCTCAGTATGTGAGAGAAGTAGTGAGATTCCAAGATGCTTATCATTCTTTCCAGAAAGTCCTTTCTGGCCTTTTGACAAGCTTGACTTGCTCATTTCTAACACGGCCTTTCAACTGATATCATTACCTTTTCATCAATATTTTCAGAAAAACTAGGTGTGTTATCAAAGGCACTATTTATCTGAAAATGAGATTTCAGGGTACTAACAGCTTCTTTGAGTCTTGGTTAGATCTTGGTAGAAAATGAACAGTGAAAAAATTGAAACTGCACAATCTGGAGAGTTTTATTTTTAAAGTAATTGTTCTTAATCTGAACTAAAATAAAGCAAGTATGAAATATTTTTATTATTCCATTACGGCCGAGAATATTTTTCTTTAATTCATACAAGTGTTACCACTTTCAAGGAGATTATGATTTTCATAGTTAACAAGAAATGTTTAGACTATTGTTTGTGAGTTTAAGAAAACTGTTTCTTGCCTGGAAAGTCCTAGATGTTTAGAGCGTGTCTAAGATCTTTTGGACGGAAGCGTTAATGCTGTCCTAACGGTGCTCTGAGCTTCTGGTGACTGCCCTGGAGGTAAAGAGGGTGATGAGCTGATCCTTCCTGTCTAGTGAATAGTCTTTATTTATAGCAGAGGTTCTCCCTTGGCAAGGCGTACTGTCTGGTTTGGGTGAGCAAAAACCCACTTCTAAATTACTGTCTGTAGATTGTATGTCTTTTACTTAACTTCACCTTCAAAAGGGTAAAATGGTTAAAGAAAAAAAATTGAGCAGTGTATGACTAACCAAAACTTAAAAAGGGACTTGCTTTTTCCAGGAAGGATATAAAGTGAATATGAATAGTGAACAGTTGTCTGGTCCATTTAAAAGAGCCATTGTATTTGTTTCTTCTCTTTTCACCTTCATTTTTAAGTAGCTCTGCTGAAAAATGGGGATTTTAGCAATCTATCCCAGAGTATATTTGAGTTATCCTCAAATAGATAAATCCTTTAAATATTGTCGGTCAGTTTGAGGCATATGGATTCTCACATATCCCTTAATTATACTTGATTAAAAACAATAAATTGTTTTTAAAATTGTTTAGAATTGCAAAAATTTGGTTTATATGAATAAACCAGAGATACTGTGTTTGAAAATAATTATTTTGAAGCTGGTTTTCTAGGAAGAAAAATTGTATAAAATTGATACAACTTCATAGAAATGATTCTGTAGTATTTTCCTTCACGTTTTTTGCATTCTTTTTACTAAGAGAAAATAAAAGGTTCTTGGGCTTTTATAGATTGACTTACGATAAATAGGTAGTGACTTTAAGTTCATTTCACCTAACAAAATTGAACAAGTAACACATATGTTCTGTTCTTGTTTACATGTAGTATATACTATATATACTATAGATTTAGTATATAATGTAACGTCACTCTATAACTATGTAACTTTATTTCATTATTCCAAATATGGAGAAAATGATGATAAAACATTTTTTAATTTATAGTGATAAAGAGATTAGTCTATGGAGTTGGTCATTCGAATCAATTGTGTGTAGGAAAGATGAGTTAACAATTTTGTTTCTAAAGTTTTCTTATTGGAACAGAAGTTTTATAATTTAAAATTGATTTTAGCGTATTAAATGTGTTTTGCTTTTATGGTGGTGTTTGTTTTACTGTCATTGTATTATTATTTGACCTATTTTCTTGATTTATTTTCCTCAATAATATTGTTAGTCATTCTAACCTTGCTAATTATTTAGGATTTAAATCTTATTTTCATCATTTCTTCGATATGCTTGTTTCTACAGAAATCTTTTCTTTCTATTCTCTTCTCTTTCCTTCTCTTGTACTGGGGATTGAACCTGGGACCTTATCTATGCTGGGCAAGTCCTTCTGCCGGAGATGCACCCCCCAGAGCTTTTTTATTTTTATTTATATTTATTTATTTATTTTTATTTTTTGGTACTGGGGATCGAACTCAGGGTCTTCTGCTTGGTAGGCAAGCACTTTAACCACTGAGTTAAATCCCCAGTCCTAATTTTTATTTTATAATAGGGTCTCACTAACATCTTCAGGCTGGCCTTGAACTTATGATCCTCTTGCGTCTGCCTCTTGTGTGGCTGGGATTATAGATGTGTACCACCGAGCCTGCTTTAATGATGACCTCAATTGATGTCCCTGGTAGTAGTCTAAAATGGTTTTGAATTTTTTTTTTTTCTGAGTCCCAGTGTTTTTCTTTATGAAGGTTTTGTGCACACAAGGATTAACCTTGCCCCTATAAATATAGTGCTGAAATTCTTTGTGTGGGTGAGAAGACAGGTAATAGACAAATAAATAAATACTTTCTTACAGTTGTATGCTGTGAAACAATTGCTGAGAAACTGAGTAAGTGGGAAAGAGCTGTTTAGACTAGGGGGCAAGTGGGGAACGTCTCTTGGAGGAGGCAGAGCCAAGGACAAGTCACCAGACACGGGAAGAAGAAAAGCAGAGTCCCTGAGCTCAGTATGCGGGAGAAACAGCAGGCTCCTGCTGTAGAAGGTGGTGAAAGTGGGAGATGAAAAAGCCCAGGGCAGTGAGCTGCGGACCCTGGAGCGTGGGGAGGAGCAAGGGAAGTGTGTGGGCGGCCTTCGGCTTCGCAGAGGTCACGTTGACTCCACGGGGAGAGGCCCTGCGGAGCCTTGAGTGTGGCAGGGATAGTGCAGGATCTAAAAAGCCCTGGTTCTCTGGAGCTGAGTTGCAAAGAAACAGAACGGCATGTCTGGCCTTCGGAAAGGGGGTTAGTATATCTTCTGACCAAGCAGTGTCTGTTTCATGTTTACTGCATTTCTTTTTTAGGCCTTTATCATTATTATCTGAATTGCTAAATTATTCTGACTGGGTAGTAACTTTTAAACTTTTATTATTTCATGTGTATTTTGGAGCACAGAGTTTACAACAGAACTTGCAAAAACTGCAAGTTACAACAGAAATTTTATACACAATAAATGAGTTATTAAATACTAAGTATCTAATGATTCCCCAAGAAATACTAGACTACTCCAGATCTTCCCAAGTGCTCCATCAGCATCAGCACTCTCCTTTCTGCCTTCTGAAATACTTTCTGACTGTTATACTTCGTGATGGCTAGTGTTCAAACCATAGAAAGAGGGATTAAGAGGCCGGGGATTTAGCTCAGTGGTAGACGGCTTGCCTAGCTGCGCAGGGCCCTCAGTTCCATCCCTGGTACCAAAATGGGCGGGGGTATTAGTGTGGCCAAAGAACACCGTATGTAACAAAAGGTAATTTTAAGTTGATTATTTGGAATATGCCCCTTTTTTCCTCCATGAAAAATCTATTTTAAATGACGTAGATCTATTCTAAGGCTAGTCCATCAAAAAACAAACAAACAAACAAAACTGATATCACCTGAAAGGCTTCACTTTATTGTTGGTTTCTGTTCTGGGTTTTGTGATGAGTAGTAGATGGGTTAGGACTTAACTCTGCAAACATTTCAAATTCTCAGACTACCTGGGAAAGCTTTCCTGCATTTCATGCACTTCGTTATCATCCTGCAGTTTGAGAGCTGGAAAGTCTCTCAGAGAAAGTAGAATTGTGAAGGAAACAGCAGAGCCAGTGCAGTGCTTAGGATGCTGCGGCCAAGGCTTTTTGGTTTTCTGGTGCTGTGTACTCCTTTGCTTTTTCTAGTGCTTCGCAAATTCTGTCCTCTTTACAAAACTTTCCTATTTACCTATCCCTCCCTTCTTCCCCTCCCTCCCCCATCTCTCTTTTTCTTTTGTTTTATAGTACTGAGGTTCTTTGCACTGAGCACACCCCCAGCCTCTGCTTTTATTTTTAAATTTTCCACACAGGGTTTCACTAAGTCGCTAGAAGCCCAGGCTGGGCTTGAACTTGAAATCCTCCTGCCTTATCCTGTCTGAGTGCTGGGATGACAGGCATGCACTGTATTTATCTTTTCTGATGACCTCTCTGTGGATCTTCATAATGTAGAGTGGATAAATTGTGTTGTAGCTGGGTAGCACTGCAGCTGTACCAGGTGGTATGTGGAGATACGAAGGGCCGTAGGGACTTGCCAAGGCTCTTCCTGAGGGTGCTGATACTCCAGTGACCACAGGGGGAAAAAACCACCATTTCACATGTTATTGAAGCTGCTCAGTTTTGCTCTGCCCAGATTGTGTCCTATCTAAAATTACTGGGTCACCTAAGCCTCCAATCAAAATGCTATTGTAGCCAATTTAAAAAGAACATAAGATTGCACTTGTTCAAACTACTGTGTAAATATAACTGATTTCATTTCTTGAAGTACTTGGCATCTTCATATTGAATTGTGTTAATGCAAAGGATTATTGTAGTTTTGAAACACCACATATCAAGTGAAAATGTTGGCAGTGTTGGCATATCTAGGTCATTTATGAATTTTTTTTTTTGCTTATGAATTGGAAACCTCTTATTTTAAGTTTTGGATAAGGAGAACTTTTTCCTGGGTATGTTTCAGCTTAAGGTTTTGAGAAACTTTTATTTCTAATCGGTTGTTTTTGCATTAAAGGACCATAAATTAACCTTGAACACTTGAGTGCTGTGGTCCGAGTGTATCCTCTGAGTTTTCAGTGTTGGACGCTTGTCCTTAGTGTGCTGGTGTAAGAGGTGGGCCCTCCTGGAAGCTCTTTAGGTCATTTGAGGCGTTTCCCTGAGAAAAGAGATAAGAGGTTAAAGTAGTTCTCTGGGACCTGGTTGGTTCTTGTCAGAGTGGTCATGAAAGACCAAGACGGCCTCTGTCTGCTCTGTCTGGGCTCCTGTCTCATGGTGTCATCTTCCCTCCCCACACACTCCTGCTGCGATGCCATACGTTGTGGTCTGATGAGGTGAGGGGTCCTCACCAGACGTGATACTGTGCCGTTTGAGTTTTCTCCCTCTAAAATCATAAGTTTGTTGTTTGTTCGTTTATTTATTTATTGGGTGCTGGGGATTGAACTCAGGCCCTTACACTTGCTAGGTAAGTGCTGTACCACTGAGCTAAATCCCCAAGCCCTAAAACTATAAGTTTAAATAACTCTCTTTTGCTTATGAGGTACTCACCCTCAGATATTATGTTGCAGCAGTGGAAAATGGGCTAATTCAAAGGGAGAGTTATATATTTTGCCTTTTAAAAGTGAAGAATAATAATTTTATTTTGTCAAGATTCTAATATACTGAAACTTCATGTAGAAAACTTTATTTTTTTTTGAGTACTTGGGTACCTGGGAGTGGACCCAGGCCTTCAAACCGAGTGCCCCCCAACCCCCACCATTTTGAGACAGCATTTCACTAATTCGCCTCAGCTAGGCTTGAACTGTGATCGTCCCACCTCTGCCTCCCAGAACACTGGGATTACTGTCATGCACTGCTACGGTAGCCTAAACCGAATTTTTAAAAACTAATTTTTTTGGTGTGGTGTCCTGTTTGATAGTGATGAGATTACTTTTTTCCCAAACATGACAGGGAAAGCCAATGGTTAATTTTTTGGGGGTGGGTCGTGATTTAGTACAATACAGTACAAAGACCAAAGTAAGAGAGTATGTGTACTTACAGGTAAAAATTGTATAGATATTATCTTCTCTAATAAGATTTGTTGTTTGATTCCAGATGATAAAAGAATTTAAAATTGTGTATTTTTGATACAGTGTGGTGTACATTAGACCTCTTTTCCACATATACAGCACTCTTTAGGTGCACATTAGAGTTTAGTGAGCCATTTATAGATATATCAGAGATAAGCTGCAGATGTTTTGGTTTCTAACTTGATGTGGTATCATGGGTCTAAAATCTAGCAGCTTAAAATTGCTCAAGCATTTTGCTGTTTTATACATAACCTTTTAATTTGTTTTTCCTCAGTGCTGCAGATTGAACCCAAATCCTCACTCATGCAAGGCAAGGGCTCTAACATAGAGCTGTATTGCTATCTCTCATGTATATTATGTATTATCTATAATAAGTATAATATCTACATACATATACATAATATAGAATATATACAATAGCATATACATATGTAATATATCTATAATATATAATATTATATATAAATACATATGTGTGTATATATATTTATTTTGGTTCTTTTCCCAACCCTTTTTTTTTTAGAAGTAAGTTAGTTATTTTTATTGATTTATTGATTGATTGATTCTACATGTCTGGCCTCTGTTTTAAAAAGCCATTTTAGGTTTTAAAGTTTCATGAATCAGACATTTTCTATTTGCTTCCATTTGTTCCTTTACTTTTTTTTTTAACAGATTTTTACATGTGCTAATTGTTTTGTCACCCAAGTTAGTACAAAAGACAATAGTATTATAAGAAAATTGAAAAAAGAGACCATTTAAAAAGTGTTTAATTCAGAGAATTTGCCACCCTTTAATAGACCTTCTGGTATTTTGTTTTGACTGTAATCTTTCAGCTCCTGACAGACACACGTTTCTCCTCAGCTACACATGGTACAATCCAACAACACACATAAATGAACCCCAGAAGGCTACAGTTGTGTGAGGATATGGAGAGGGACTCCAGTTTTTAAAACTCCCTAACAAATTGGACTTTGCATGTTGTCATTATAATTTGATTTATGCCTTTTCTAGCTTAAATTAGGACTTTTATATTTATGGTGGAAACCTTCACTAGGTGCAATGATTGATGGGTGTTGGGTGCAGTGATAAAGTGAAATAATTATTTTGCAGTCCTGTTTTTATCAAAAGTGTATATTTAAAGCAGTTAAAGTAGGTTTTCTGTCCTGTACTGTTTTATATAAAGGAAAACAAATCATTTTGTAGTAAAACTGGATAACAGAAAAAGCAAAGAGAACAAATCATTTTGTAGTAAAAGTAATAGAAAAAGAGGACTGATAACGCTGTTGAATTTTGTAGTTCCGTGGTGAGAGAAGTGGAGAGACCATATGTTGATAATAATCACAGTTAAAGTGACAAAAATAATTTGTAATTTTTACCTCTATTGAATGGGTTTGGTTGGTAAGGATCTCATCACTTTGCCACAGACTGTCTAGGTGAGATACAAACTGGGGCACCACTAAGGTGTCCAGCAGATGGTAGGGATCACCGTCTGGGAACACCTTTGTGTACCTGGGCTTCACAGGACCCTCATTCATTCATTCTTGTGTTCTGTCCTCTCTCTCCCCCCCCTTCTTTCTCTCCCTCCCTCCCCCTTTTCCTCCCCCCCTTCTCTCTTCCCTACCATGTTATTTTTGTTACATTTGCTTTTTTAACCTGTCAGTTAAAAAATAATTACTATGTCAGTATGGCTGGCGGCTCATATAGGAAAAATATGCTGTCTCTTAATCAAAGGTGATTACAGTTTTTTCCTGTCTATAAATGTGCTTGTTGTGTAACGAGAATGCATTAGTCTCAGCCCGATGTACGAAATGAAAAGCAGCAAGAAGCAGCACCATTGTTATCACTCCAGGCGTGTCTAATGAATCGTGTTTCCATGTTCTCTCGGTCACGCTGTAGAGTGCCCTCAGCCAGGGCTAAGCCTCCTGTAAAATGCTCTTTAAGATTATTGTAGCAAGAACAGAAATGCAGGGTGAGTGGGGGTGGGGAGAGAATGCCAAGGAGACAGCTGCATTTCAAACAGCTACAGCTGCAAGGATTACTCACTGTAATAGTAGTGACAGACAACTGTTTGAGCTTTAGTGTAAAAGGCAATTCGGGGACGTGCCCTGTCAGAATTTTAGTAGCAAGCCCAGGATGTGTGTGTATGCGTGTGTGTATGCACATCCATGCATTTCAAATCAGATTGTGTCTGAAGAGCAGAAGTGGATAATTTTAATTTTTACCCTTCAGTTGTGGTGATGTTGAGATCAATAGTTGAGTCATCTTGATTAAAATTATTTTTCTAGAGGAAATTAATAAAATGTTTATTTGTAGCATTGATGGATTTGAATGTAAATGCTCTGAGTCACATGTAGGGCTTTTCTTGTCTAATTTTATCTTGTGATAATTCCTGTCCTAACAATGTTTAGCTTCTTTGTAATTTCTGACCATGTGGCTTTTTTGAAAAATACGTAGCTGTTCAGTAAATAACAGTAGCCCCTTTAAAAATTTTATTTAAACTATGTGTGCTTATAAAAACACTGCATGCTCACTGAAGAAAGTCTGGAAAATATAACAAAGAGTTAAAGAAGAAAATAATCATTATTCCAGCAACCAAAAAGAACTGTCGATTTTGGTGAATGTCTTTCTAGACTGTTTATATATTTTAGAGGATATTAACATATTAATAGCTTTAAAAGATAAGATAGTAATAATTGTTTTAAAATCTTTTAAAGAAATAATAAATTGGGGCAAAATTGGTTTTTTAGGTCAACAGCAGCCAACAGCCATTGTACAAAATTTCTTTTTCACTGTGCAGCTATCAAGTAATGTGAAATCTGTTTTCTGTAGCATTTATCTCCTGAAGGTCTTGTGCAATTTATCTAAAATTTTAGTTGTATGATCTCCTTCAGTTAGAAGTTTACTACCTTTACGTGGAGTCCTCTGATCCACTGAAATGCTAACTTGGGTCATGTCTCGACTGCTGCAGTGCTGTGTAGAGACCATCACTGAGGTTCTGGTTGTCCTGTCAGTGTCAGAGGAACCATGCCGTTAGAGATCCCTTAAGAAGACGCTACACTGCCGAATTTTTGAAAGGCAACTGTGCTTCTGTCTGCTGGGCATTGTCAGAATTTGTAACCCTTTAAAGTTGAGATAGGTTCAGACAAATGCAGCCTTTTGATATATGTCTTCTCTCCCTAATTATTTTTCCTGATTCTTCCTTGATTGATGAGTTGACACTGGGCAAGTTAAAATCCATTTCTAACATAGATTTGTTAAGTAATACCAAATATTCTATACCCCTGAGCAGTTGAAGAAATCAGAGCTTTAAGTGGGATGAATTTGATGTAAATAATTAGTTAAATAAGTCATTAATGACTTCAGATACAGATTGTACAAGGCAATCAATGGTAGCGTAACTGTGATCGATCAGTGGGGTTGTATATAATTGGGGTTTTTTTTATGACGATAGTGCTGTATTTCATAACACAACATTATTACTACTTTGTTACTCAGTTTTTTTTTTTGCAGGTTAATTTTTAAGATAAATATTCATAAATTAGGTATTTAGTATCATGCTATTTTGTTACTCCATTTTTTGGAGGGTCACCTTTTAAGAAATCAAATTATCATCATTTTATGTGATACAGACCATAAACTTAAATTAGTAAACGCATAGATATAATACTTTAAAAGTTCATTTTTTAAACTTCAGCTTTATATATTGCAGAAAGAGATTGAAAACAAAGGCAATGAGCATATTATGAATCCTGTTGCAGGGCTGTGTAATCTTAAGCTGTTCGTCACTGAAATTTAACTGCACACACTCTCCATGTTTCACGTGCTTTACTTTAATCTATCTGTATTTCTAGATTTGGGGGCAAAATTTGATTTTCGGTAATTTTAGTGGTTGAATAAGGAGTGCCATCCCTGAAAGAGCCTCTCCCCCTCTGATATTTGCAGTGACCAAAGTGGTTGCTGAACTCAGTGTTCTGGATAATAGGTTTCATTAGTTTTGATGCCTGAGGTAAAAAAGCAGTAGGTGGGAAAAGAAGTGTTTCTGATGTCTAGCCGTTCATGTCAGCTGTTGCTGCAATATGATACATTAAAAGGAAATACGTATCATAGCTCAGAGGAAATATGTATTCTTTGAAAGTAATTCTGCTTTTAAACTGCGTAAGGCAGAGTGACCTGAATTCTAAAAGCATGAGCTTGAATTTCTTCAAGGTTTCGCAGTCTGTATGCTCCTCCCTGGCTGTTCCTTCCTCCCCCACTCTGTTTTTCCTCCTTCCAGTAAAGTATGCCAGTTTTGCTTGTGGAATTGGAAGGGCTGTCTTTCCAAGATCTCTGCTGGGAAACGCACAATCATTGAAATGTATGCTGCTTTGATACTTTGCCATATAGACCTCCCTCACTCCTGAACCTTTGTTATGGCTTTTCTGTTAAAGAACTGTATTCTTCCGGGAGTAATGTTTTGCAAAATTGAGAGAAGTTATATTGTAATTTGTGAGGATTTTGAAAAATCATTTGAACTCTAAGTAGTAATTATTGCTTTTTAAAATTCTGTTACAAAACACTGTCTCCTAAAAACATTTATGTAGTAGTTTTATAGTTTAAATATTTGATTATGGAGATTACTATATTTAAAAAGGTTCAATGACTGCGATTCAAATTCTAGTTATAGCCTTTACACTTTAAATGAGATAACTTCGCTGCCAAAATAGTTTTCCTTGTACATAGGCAGCTGTGGCAGTATGTAGTTGTATTTTTCATTCCTAATCTGGCTATAATAGAGAAAATAACAATAGGAGGATGTTTTCCTTTAGGAATTCATTATTTTGATTTACTCCTGTCACTCATTTATTAGGCATATATATTAGGTTTCATGGTTCTTTTTATTCAAAACTAACACAATTTGTAGAAAAATACTTCCATTATTTATAAGTAGAATTAAATAGTCTACACAGATAATCTTATCACTTTATATTTGTACAGAGTTAATAAAAATTAATGTTGAAAATTTGAAAGCTAGGCTGTTGCCTGGTATTTGGCCAGTGTCTCTAATCACATCTATTCGAGAGGCTGAGGCAGGGAGGACTGCCAGTTAAAAGCCAGCCTGGGCAATTTATCAGTACCCTGTCCCAAAATAAAAAATCAATCTGGGGATGTTGCTCAGTGCTAGAGTGCTTTCCTAGCCTGTATGAGGCCCTGGGTGCCATCTCAGCACTAGAAAAATATAATAAAAAGGGGCAGGGTTGTTGTTCAAGGGTAGTGCACCCTTGGGATTCCCAGTATCTCCTTCACCAGAGGGTTTTAAAAAAAATGCGTTTTTCAGTTTAAAAAAAAAAATATATATATATATAAATAAATAAATACACACACACACACACACACACACACACACACACGGCGCCTGGGGGATAGGTGTTTTTGTTTTGCTGCTGTATCAGCTTTTAGTCACAAGACTAGGTTTCATAGTCATAGAGCCCAGTGTCTGCAGGCCTTCTTAGCACTTTTTGACAATTGATTTTGTCTTTAGTCTACCTTGTAAGGAAACGTTAGACCAAGTTTTTGGTCCTTTCAGTTTCCATCTCCTTCAGTACTCCCTAAGAACCTCAATATCAAGTAAATGAAGTGTTGTCTTAAATTTTACTGGGTCTGTGGATATCTCAGATAAATTAAGAAAGCTAAAATGTAGTGGTTTTGTCTGACTGTATTATAGACTTCTACAAATAGATTACCAAAGCATTTTCACTTATGTTTAGCCTTTAAGAATGTTACTTTTAGGGCTGGGGATTTAGCTCAGTCTTAGAGTGCTTGCCTAGCAAGCGCAAGGCCCTGAGTTCGATCCCCGGCACCAAAAAAAAAAGAAAAAAGTTACTTTTAACTATTTACAGAACACTGATTTAAGGTACAAACTTTTGAACCAAAGGGAAATTTAACATCAGTGTTACACTTTCTAGCTACAGCTAAGGATAAATTGGGTAAATAGTTGGGTTTACTTAGCACTAACCTATGGAGAAGTGTTGTACAGTTTAAAATAAAAAAAGAATAGATGTTAGAGGCAGAAAATTTGGATTTGAATTCCATCTGTAATATTAATCTTCTTAATGTGTAAATATTAAAGAGATCTTAGATTGAAGCTAATTTTAACTAAATCTGGGTGGTATGTGCACATAATATCAGGTGAACTCACATATTTATGGATATCTGAAAAGGTTTAATCACTGTAGCTATGAAAATGAATTTCTTCCCCACAAGGAATTCAACTCATGGAATAATTAATATATTACTTATAAGAGCAGATATAAAATACTTTTGATCCTTTTAGACTGACCGTAGATGAGTTTGAGTCTACATTCTTGGAATTACTAGTTTTGTGACCTTGGCCAAGTTTCTTAAAAGTTTTAAACATTAGTTTTTTTATTTATGAAATGGACATTAGGATAAACTTTTTGTATGAGTCACAGTTGTTAACTGCAAAATAAGAAAAAGTTGATTAAAAAATGTTGGGTTTTCACGGAACTATTTTCCACTTTTAGGACCTGCACTGCAGAATTGTTTGGATAAGAAAGCTGTGGTTCACCACCAAATAGCAGATGTTACAATATCTATGCTACTTCAGCAGGAAAAGCTTGATTTTTATACCTTGTGTTTCTAGGACTGTCAGAAAAATCTCCTGTCTTCTGTGTTCCTGAATCCTGAGTCAAACATGTGGACTAGAAGTATGTGGTGGAGTTTAGGATTTGTATCTTTGTTCACCATGTGGGAAGAGTGGAAAAAAGAGTCTGTATTTTTAGCTTCTGTTGGGGTAATCATAGACAAAGAGAGACTTCTCGATAATAATGATGAACTCCGTTGCTGGGTGGCCAAAGTAACTGCCAGAGATCCTTTACTTTGTCTTACAGCATTATCGTGAGTAATCTTCTCACTTCCCTGTATGTGTATAGTGTTTGGTTCAAATCTTGGCACATAGAATAAGATATTAAAGATTGGTTTTTCAATAAACAACCAATCTTGACTGTAAGTTTTTTTAATTACTGTTTTAAAAATAAGGCTTATTTTTTTTTTAAATAAGGCTTATTTTGCATAGTATCTTTTTTTGTAAAGTATTCAAAGTAGTTTTTTCGTTACAAAGATTTTCACATGTCTTTATTAGTTTTTTGAGTGCATTTTTAGTTTCTAGCTTGGTGCTTTGGGCATAACAGTCAATAACTGTTGTCCAGTTAACGATGACAAATATCTGTTACTAGATTCTGAACACACCATTGTATATTTAACTTAATTTGAAATTTTAGAGATTCCTTGAAACATACATTGCCCTTGGATTTTTTTCAGCCCTTCTCTTCTTCCTGGTGGTAGGTATGGAGGGAGTGGGTCTAAAAGTTCCAACCCTCTTTACAGTTTGTTGGTCCCTCCTGGCAACCAGCCCTCATGCTGAGAGGGAAGTGGGGGAGATCTCTTTAGCGGTTAGTGTAAAAAGACAATTTACCACACTAGAGATTCCAAAGGATTTGGGAACTGCTGTATGTCAGGAAATGAGACAAAACCCAAAAATACATTTCACAGTGTCACAGAGGAACTTTATTGGGCTGTATCACAAGTGAATGTTTAACTTCATGTACTGTTGCCAAAGTCAGCTTTCCAGCGGCACTGCTCTGATAGCAGAGTGCGGCCCTCCATTTATTCCAGCGGTGTCCTCACCAGGTTTATTAGTGCCATTTCTTCATGTAGGACATTCTAATGGTTGATATCTCATTATGATGTGCATTTTCATTTCTTTGATGGCTAAAGATGTTTTCATGTAATTATCTGCCACTCATATATATTCTTTGGGGAAGCATCTAGTCAAATCTTTTGCCCATTTTAAAAATCAGTTTTTTCTTAGTGTTAAGTATTGGCTTTTTTTTTTTTTTTTTAGGAAGCATGTTCTGAATACAAATCTTTGTCAGATATGTGATTTGTAAATTTTATTTCCATTGTGGGTCTTTTCTGTAGTTGAACACAACTTTTCCATGTTTTCAGAGGAGTTAAAAAATTTTATTTTCATGAACGTTGTTTATCAGTTTTTCTTTTATGGATCATACTTTTGGTGTCATAGCTAAGAAATCTTTGCCTAATTTAAACTGACAAAATGTTTTCCTTTGTTTCTAAAAGTTTTAGTTTCTGCATTAAAGTCCACTGTCCTTTAATTTTACTGTATGGCTTGAGGTTATAGTGGTTTGGGGTGGGGGTTGGGAGAGAATTGCAACATCGTTTGTTGAAAGGACTTTTCTTCATTGATTTGCTTTGGCACCTCTGTTGAAAGCAGACTAAAAAAGAGTGTATTTTGTCAGTCTGTTTCTTGACTCACTGTTAGGTTTTATTGATCTCCATGTCTATCTTCTCTGTAGTACCATACTGTCTTGTATAGCCTAGCTTCATAGTAAATCTGGAAAGCAGGTGGTGTAAGTCCTCCCCCTGTATTTTTCTTTTACTACATTGTGCTGGTTTTTCTAGTTCTTTTTCCTTCTCATATAAATATGTAGAGTTAGGTATTCTGTTTCCTACAGGGATTTTAATTGGTCTTGAGTTGACTTTATAGATTGGTTTGGGAGCAATTGATATCTTAACAATATTGATTTTTCTACTCCATGATCAATTTATTCTTGTGTTTTTGATGTCTTTCATCAGTATTATAGTTTCTACCATATAGATCTTAGCATATTTTATAGGATTTATACTCAAGAATTTCATGGTTTTCTGTTGTATACGAAGTGGCTTTTTCAAAAAATTTGAATTTCTAACTGTATGGTATAGAACACTATACATTCCATCATTTAGAAAAATGTATATAGTACATTCTGGTGTATAGAAATATGATTATTTTGTATATTTTGACCTTGCATTCTGTGATTTAGCTAGACACTTTTCAGTTCTAGGATTTTTTTTTGTTGATTCTTTAGGATTTCCTAATGTAAAAGTTGTCTTATGTACAATACAGGCAATTGTATTTCTTCCATTCCAGTTTGTATGCCTGATATTCTTTTCTTTTTTTCCTTCTGGTACTGAATGAAACTTTATAATGTAGAAAAGTAGTGGTGAGAGCAGACTTCTTACCTTGCTGTCTTTTATCATTAAGTATGTTAATTGTGGGTTGCTTGTATTCACTGTTTTTAAAGTTTTTTTAAAAAGAAAAAAATCCATTCTAAGACATATTTTTAAATAGCTGAAATCAAGGTAAAATCCTAGTGATATCTTGTCTTAAGACACCAGGCAGCAGTTGGGGTAAAATCGACGCTGCCTCTGCATGCGCACACTTGTTCAGTGTTCTACTGTGCTTTAGTGGGCAGCCCTAGCAACCTTTCTTTCAGTTAAAGTATTAAGGGACATTTGAAGATAAAATGCAGAGTTCTGTTTGTTATCTAAGCACTTTTTAAAATCCTCTAATAAGGTCAAGTAGCACCAACATTAAAACTTGCTAATGGTAAATATCACGAGGGGATAATTAGATGTAAATATGAGGTATGCTGTAAGACAGCCAACCTGATTTCGTCTGTAAGGCAATGGCACATTTGAAACAGAGAAGATGGACCGTTTCGGATTAGAGCAACACCTATGAGGCAATTGGTAGAGTGTTTAGATTCTGGTTTGCTGCATAGCAGATTGATTGGGATTGGAATTTGTTTGAAGTATGGCCACGTGCCACATAATGACATTTTGGTCAACACATACATGGTAGTAGTTCCTTAAGATTGTGATTAAGCCAGAAACCTCCTGTTGCTTGATGATGTTGTAGCCATCACAGTGTAACGCGGTGCCTTACCGTGCAGTGACTCTAGTGCAAATACACTCTTGGCTAGTTGCATAGACATGTAGATAGTGTGTACTGTTGTGTATGGTACATAGTCCTTGGTCATGATAATAAATCACTGTTACTGCTTTATATATTTACAGGTCGAGTATACCTTTTCTGAAATGCTAAAGACCAGAAGTGTTTCAGGCTTCAGTTTTCAGATTTTGGAATATCTGCATAGACCATCAATTCACTATCCCTGATTGGAAAGTCCAAACACTTCAAAATGTGAAATTAAAAACAAATCTGAAATTTTTTGAGCATCAGAAATTTCTGATTTTGGATTTTTGACTTATGAATGCTCAATCTTTACTAGTTTTAATTGTTATTTTAGAGTGTACTCATTCTACTTATTTTTTAAAAGTTTATTGTGACGTATTGTGCCATGTCATGCCGGCAGCAGCCTCATTCATCTCATGGGTACCGTGTCTCTTGACTGCACCAAGAGCTGCAGCGAGTGACTGTGTGACAGCTGTGTTTGTGAGGCATGTTCTGTGTGTGCACAACAGAATCCCTCTAATGATACACTTCCTGGAAGGTCTCCATTGGGAAGCCCTTCATGAGTATATAGAGAGAAAAGGAAAGAAAGGAAAAGAAAACAAAGGAAGCACAGTTGTTGAAACGTGATAATTTCGGTTAGGTGTTTATTGGGGCTTGTTAATCTACTTCTAAGTATATTTGAAGATTTTAATTATGAAAGTTTTGCTCTATAGTTCAGGCTGGCCTCTAACTCATAGTGATCTTCCTGCCTCAGCCTTCTGAGTGGTGGGATTACAGGTATTGCTACCACACCTGGGTAAAAGCTTTCAAAAATATGCTGAATTCATACACACCCTTGGAAGAAATCTTGAAAGGGTAGGAATTTTTTCCCCAAAAGTACTCTTACCAGCACTCTATCATATAAAGAGTTATTAGTATTCAAACATACCAGTGATAGAGTTGGAGAGTGATTCAGTGGAGTTGGATTTAGAATATTGTTCTACTTTAGGAATTGTCACCTAATTTATGTTGCATATATTATCTGTTTCATTTATGTACAATACTGATGTGATAAACACATCTCAATTAGTCTAAAGGAGCTCTTGTAAAAATCTTAAGTGACAAGAATGTTGTAGTTTAATTTTGCCTTCCCTTCTTCAGTGATTTATAAGGTAGTAGTTGTTGGTGTCTTAGGTTCGGTCAAACACATTAGGAAAGAAGGAATATGGGGCGTTCTTTTTATTGTGATGTTAGCTGTCATTCCTGTCCAGAAACAGCTCTACTCAAAAGATGAATGTGTGAGAAAAGCGATTCATGATGCTTTATGAGGATTGTAGTAAACTTTTGTCTTGAGTAGACACTTTTTGTTGTTAGCAGAAATGATTGTGTATATGCTAGATTTTATTTTAGTTTCTCTAGCTGTAAATAATAGGTAATGTTTTTTGTAAAAGCTGATTTGGGAAGCTGGTAGATCATATTAGCTGCGTGAACAGTGAAATAAAAAAACCCGACATTCCAAGAAAAAAATACTTGTCCAGTTTTGTAATTTCAAAAAGTCTTACAGATAAAAGGCATGAATGTAAATACTTCAAATGCTATCTGATTGGAGAATGAGGGGGTGTATTCTGGTATGTCTGTTGGTATGGTAAAATCATTAAAAATGCATTGTAGGACTGGGGACTTAGCTCAAGTGGTAGAGTGCTTGCCTATTAAGTGCAAGGCCCTGGGTTCGATCCCCAGCATCCCCTAAAAAAATGCATCGTGGATTTTATGTGTATATAATTCCCTATCAAAATTTTCTCAGTGAGTTGTTTTTTTTTTGGTGCCAGGGATCGAACTCAGGGCCTCATGCTTGCGAGGCAAACACTCTAACCACTGAGCTAAATCCCCGGCCCTCAGTGAGTTGTTTTGTCAGGATAAAGAAAGGAGAAATTTTCTTTTTTAGATGTTTTCCAATCCTTTCAAGTTTTAGCTACCTTGATTTATACTAATTATCTTTTCTGGGGACATTTTGTATCTGTTTATATATTTAGGAAAAGAAATTTTAGCAATGCCTGGGGTGTTACTAGTATTTGGGATTTTCCATTAATTTGTGACATTCTCATCTTTAGAACTTTAACAGAATTAATCTTTGTAAGACTACAAGGTAGAAAAACCGAGTTGAGAATTTTAAAATGATTTTAAACTGTGAAGAAGCAGGTTGTAAAACACACTTTATACGAGGGAAATTGCATCATGACTCATGTTTCAAAGACGTAAGCATGTCATATTCTTTTGTACCAGAGTGTTTTATAACTTACTTAACTTCCTTTCTGTGGTTTGGTGTGAGATTAAATCATTTAAGTTAACTCATTAACTTTGCTTTAGAAAAATGTTTTACAGATTTCTTTATTTTTATTTGGATGTCCTTTTTACTGGTTCTTTTTTTTTCTTTTTTCTTATTTTTTTCAGTTGTGGAAGAAGGACTCTGGGAAAATGGCCTTTCCTATGAATGTAGGACGCTGCTCTTCAAAGCGATCCACAATCTGTTAGAAAGGTAAGAAAGGAAAAGCAAGTCTGACAGTGGTTTTGAAACACACAAATATATTGCTACTCAGTTTTTTGTATACAATAATTTTATTGCTAGCATAAAATTAAATTATGTTAGTCTCGTATTTGTTTTTATGTAGATACAATTTCAAACTTAGCAAAGTTTTGGGAATAGTAACACAGAACTTCCGTTTGTCCTTCCTCTACTCTGTTTCTTTTTTTCTTTTTTCCTTTTCTTTTTTTTTTTTGTTTTTTAAATTTACTCTCAGAACTGTTTGCAGACTCAAGATCAGTGCTCCATTTTAAAATTCTTGAGTATTTAAGTGTGTATTTCCTAAGAAGGATAATCCTCTGTTATAAGCAGACTGTAATGAAGAAAATTAGGAAATCTGATGTTAAAATGCCATTATCTATTCTGTAGTTTAGATTTCATCCATTGTCCCGCTTTTGTTCCTTACAGCTTCACCACTTAAGGTCCAGGCCATAATAATACATTATTTTGTTTTCATTTCTCTTTACATCTCGAAAATTTTCTTCACTTTGCTTTTCTTTCTTGACATAGTCATTTGTGGTGATATCAGGCTACATTTTGGCTCCTCAGTTTGAGAGAGAGTACTTGGTGTCTCATGGCAGAAGGCATATTTCAGTGCCGTTAGTAATGACATTACCATTTGTAATTGCTTGAGAGAGGTGATGTTCTATCAGGTTTCTTCACTGTTTTTTTGTTTTTGTTTTTGGGTTTTTTTTTGGCTATAATCTTTGTTATTTCTGTCTTTTTTAAAGTAGTTTGTAGCCAGATACAATGAGGTTGTGCAGTTGTCTTCTTTCTCATCAAAATTTCATGTACTAGTTTTGTAAATGACATTATTTTGTTTTTAGTATTAGAAATATTAATTTTCCTATTGCCTCCATTCCCTATTATATAAATTTGGATTTGTGGATTTCTGTTTTATTTAATGACTTATAATGCATTACTATCATTATTTACTTTAGTGCTTAAGTTCTTCCAGATTTAGTCAGGGGAGGGCCCTTCATGATGATGTTTGAGTAACTCCTTTACAGCATAATAACACGTCCCACGCTCTCCGTGGTGTTTTGAGGGGAAAGCGCTATGAGGAAGGTTGGGTTAGATAAGAACTTCTAGGAGAATACTTTTCCTTCTCTTCCTGAGTCTCTGGACAGTACATTTAGATAATAAAACCAAAAAGGCTTCTAGTGTTAGTAAGATTCCTATTCAAGCTGTTGGGTATGGTGCTGTCACTATGCTATTGTTTAGGGTACATGAACTATAGCAGATATGCTGTCATTCTTTAGGTCACTTGGATCCTTCTGACCATATTTCTCTAATTTTATTCTGAACTTTTTTAACCTGTGATCTGGAGTGGACCTAGAGGCCATCTGTTAGTTGTCATACACTTGTAGAAGTATTGATTTTCTTTTAAAGAGTTGAGTACTCTTAAATATTCTAAATACTTGGCAAATCTCTCTCCTGCTACAAAATAAAACAAAAGTACACACAAATTCCCTTCAGGAAAATGTGGAACTTTACTATTTCCATAATCCTGCGCCAGAATAAAGCTTTTATATCAGTTCAATAGGGTACCTCTAAACATAGTTTTTTTTAGTGTAAAAATTTAAAAATATATGGAACAATGTATGTATTTTTGGATATTGTTGCTCACTGTTTTTTAATATAATAGTTTATTTCTTGCAGAAAAATAGTAGTGAATTCGTGGTTGTCTTTTTTCCACTTTTGTGTTTTAAATAGCAGCATGTTTTGTTGTTGGGAGAAAATCACAAGGGCAGAAAAACCAAGGGAAGAGATGTGTACATACTCTGTTTTTTCTGGACTGATCAATTCAGAATTTATGTAATGTCTGGTTCAAACTGAATTATTATTTTTAAGAAAATTAACTGTGACAATCAGTAAGGCTTGGGATAGACTTTTGGGTTAGATTTTGGTTTGATTTCAGGGTCTTTGGTTTGGATGGTTAACCCATCCACACTAAGCCTTAGTTAGCGTTCTGAAAATTAAATATGGTGTAGCTTGAGTTTCTGTTAATATATAGTATGCCACACAATTCCATATTCCATGCCGTATTTTTAGTTTCTTTTCCCCATAAATTTATTATTTTGGGTAACTTGATTCGTTCGCTTTAAAATTTCATTAAAATAATACCAGAATGGTGTATTTGAATCCTCTCATAGGAATTAGTTTTGAGACGCATGGAGTAACTTTTCTTCTAGAAAATAATAATGAAGTTTCCTTAATACAATTTATATGGTTAACTCAAGATTCTTTTGAAAAATTACACTAATCTGTTTGTTCTGTAAAATAATAATTTTTCCTTCAAACTTTAAGAGAGTTTTTCGTGAGTGAGAATTACCCTGCTAGCGAGGAAGGAAAGCATTTGAATGCTGCTGTTACTCTCTTTAATCATTGTCTACAGAAAGCAGAAAGGCTGGTACTGTATGTATTTGCTTCCACACTCCCATTGAGATGGTTCGCTACACTTTGATCTGTCTGCAGCTTAATTGAGATACAGTTTCTACCTCTCTTGGCAGTTTTCTATTGTCTTTCCCTTGTTCATATAAGGTCAGTTTGGTTTCCTAGTGAGGATGCTGAATTGCTGGCCTCTACATCAGAGTTGAGCTTACTGACACGGATCATTGAAGGCTGTGTGTGCTTCCCAAATCTTTTTTTCTGTGATTTACATATTAGCAAAGCTTGAAGAAATGATTTACTGTTCCTCCATGTTTTATTTTTTAAGTATGAGGGTGTGTTTCATTAAAAGGGAGTTCCATTTACTGCCATGAGAAGCTCTCATTTTAGCTAGAGGAAGCCATATAAATTGATCTTTACAAAGCTGGGTTTGCTAATGTATGCAGAATGATGTCACTGCAGTAATTTATTAAAAATAATTTCACCATAAAAATGAAGGTAGCAAATTTCACACAGTGTGTCGTTCCATTTTTCATTGCTATTGGTTGGTGCAGAGGTAATACTGCGTCGATGCTGTGTAAAATATTTAAAATTTTATGACTTCAAATATTTCCTTTTTTCCATTACTCATTTCTCCTGTAACTTTTTAGTGCAGTATTTGGCTACACCTATTATATGTGCCTAGCGAGGGTTATCTGTTCATTAAAAAAATTAAAAAATCACTGCTACTTGCTCAAAGAGCAGTTTGCTTAAAGGCATTAGATAGAAGATAACACATTTGGTTGTAACTTCCTTTCTTTTTTTAGGGGGACGCATCTTTAGAAGCCCATTTCTTTGTTGCCTTCGGAGGCAGAAGATATTTTGGGTCTTAGCTCTGCCACTTCTCTCTGTGACACGGGCCAGGGACCTGAGCACGCCGAGCCTCCGTTCACTCATCCGTAAAATGCTGTAGGGTTGTTTGGCTCAGCACAGTACGTTTTTCATTGTGCGTTGGTGGGACACGTGTGATGGCCCACACCCACTATCAATCTCAGGACTCTGGGAGACTGAGGCAGGAGGATTGCAAGTTCGAGCCCAGCTGGGGCAGTTTAGTAACCCTGTCTCAACAAAAGGGCTGGGGATGTAGCTGGGTTGGGAGGTCCTGGTTTCAGTGCCCAGCGCTCCTCCTCCACCTCCTGGTCGAAAAATGGTTAGTCACTATTACACTTAAGATACGTACAGTAAAATACTACTAATTGCAGTTTGAGATAACATTAAAAGTCTGTCATTTACCCAGCTAATTCTAGAAATCCATTCTTTAAAATCCTTTTTATGTGGCCATCTCTTCCTTGAATACTTTTGGTTATGTAAGCACAGTTTTCCACAGGAGTTCATTTCCTCTTCAGAGAACATTCAGTGTTAACACTGAGCAGAAATCTGTAACTTCAAATTCTTTATCTTAATACTATGACTCATTTAATCCTACTTCCATGTGGCGGCCTGTTTGGTATCAAACTGAAGTATTTTTTCCTTGCTTGCAGCTCTCATCGTGCAGTATTGAGTTCCCCACCTCTCCTTGCCAGCCTTCTGTATACCCCTCGATTTGGTGCCATTCTCATTTTGATTGCTGCTGGCCTACTTTACGACGTCATGGGGTTTTATGAAATACTGCCACGGCCTCTTTCATGAGTCAGGTTAGGCTCAGTTAAGCATTAACAGAAAACCTGAAAAGTCTTCCTAGCTCAGAACAGTAGAGGTCTATTTCTTGCCCCTGTTGCATGTCCACTGTGAGTTATCGATCGCGGTATACTGCTCTACATGCTCTTCCTCCAGTCCTTGTGCTGCTCCTGAGACTTGCTGGGCTCCTGCTGGAGAGCATAGAGCAACAACAAAACCCGTGTGATGAGAGCCCAGCCACCCTTCTATGCAGAGGCGGGGTGTGCCATTGCTGCTCACATTTCATTTCCTAGACATTCACCACCAGGCTTAACTAAATGACAAAGTAGAAACTACCACTCCAGTGGGAGATATCAGGGTCGCACAGCCAGGCTGATGTCAGCAGGACTGGGGGAACTAGATTGTATTTGGGGAAAGAATACACCTACCATAATGAAATCAAGGTATTTCCCCCTTCTGATTATCTGTCCTCCAAGTAGCAGCCATATATACCCCTGAAACCTAAGCACAGAGGTCTCTCTCTCTCTGTGTATCAGTGTCTCTGTCTTCATACTGGGGGTTGAACAAAGGACCTTTGCTCTGTCCTACATCCCAAGCCCTGGTTTGGTTTTGTTTTAATTTTCAGAGAGAAGTCTTGCCAAGTTGCTCAATTCACCAGACTGGGCTAGAGCGTTTAATGCTTCTGCCTTAGCCTCCTAGAGTGCTGGCATTAAGGCATACGCCACCATACCTGTCCATGGATGTCTTTACATGTTTTTAAAACTTTGAGCCGTATTGGCTTCTGTTGGCATTTTCTTTCTTTGTGATTTCTTAGAATTTCACACTCCGAGGCTGTTTGGACACTTCTGTATTTTGTAGTTTTGGATCGTGTAGTCATGCTTATTTTCCCTTTCTTTTGAGAGAGTAATTGTGCTTCGTGTTTTCTCAGTTATCTCTTTCTGGAAAAATTCCCAGAATGATAAAATACCATTCTTTCAGTTTTTACTTATGTAGACTCTCTGCTAATTTTACTTAACTGTCCTTCCTTGTCTTTCCCTTCCTTCTCCCACCTTCCTCCTTCTCTTGCTCTTCTTCCCTCACTTTCTAATGTACTAGATCAGATTGTTCTTCTTGAGTCCTTGCAGTTTTGCACTGTATTTATGATTTTCTCAAAGGTGACACTTCGTATTTTATGTGTAAGGTGTATTATACTCCTGATTAAAGGAAAACTACTTTGTGAATAGATTATGGAAAAGTGAAACCTCCAGCTGTTTTTCACAAGTTTCTTCATTTGTATTTTTAGTTATTGCAGATATACTGGCTGCTTCTCTTACATTGTTATGGTTGATGTGTTTTCACGATACATTGTTAGGTTATTACCTCTCTTTATCGAGCTGAAGTAAAACGGTGGTTGAAACAGCCAGGAAATAGGTGTAGTAGAAAAACACATAGTTTTTAGAACTGATGAAAGTATTGGTTTTGTAGCTTTGCAAGAGTTCCTAAAATCTCTGGCATGATGCTATCAAATTGGCATTATATGTATTAGTATACTTTAATTTTCCTGAATTTTTAGTATAAAACACATAGGCTAATTTTGTTAATTTTTTTCCTTTTTGAAGTGAAATAATTGTACACGACAGATTATGTGAGTGCCTGATGCTGTTACACACCGGCGTGTCTGTGCTTTCTTCCAGAGACGTTCCTCTGTGAGTGTCTGACACGTAAAGCGCGACGGCGCTCTGAGGGGCCCGCTGTGCTGCTGTTGACGTTTTCACCCTGTGGCCGGATGTGACGTGGCTCTCAACTTGTCTGCGGCCCCGAATTTCTTGTTTGGCCAACAGTGGTGTTTAGAGTTAGGATATTTTATTTGAAAAATATAGTGGAAATGATGTGCAGAAAAGTGGAATTATAGTGATGACCCGATAGCATTGTATTGATAGACATCTAGTTCTTAATGTGTTACGGCGTTGTGGTTCAGCAGAGGTGGTCATCAGTGGGCATGTGAACAACGGCCTGGGATGTGGCGGTTTAGAGATTTTAGAGTAATCGTCGCTCGAGCGTGGTGGTAGATACAGCCATAGTTGAAGAATTGATCATACAACTGTGCAACGTGGAGATTTCCTTGGGTCTAATGTGGTAACGGGCAAGAGATGAATAATCTTTACATTCTTATTATATTGAGCTGCCACAATGTACAGTTCTCTTCTGGAAGTATAAGAATGAGTTTTTAGGTCTCAGGGGAACATTCTTTAATGGGCGGGAAAGTACAAATCACTTATTAGACATAAGTGGCCGAAAGCACAGATCTAAATGTACATGTATAGAAAGAAATCTGTTCATTCTAATATCAATCTAGTTAATGTTTTGGGAGAGGGAAAGGGTTGGTAAAGAAGATAAAGGGATCAGTTAGAAAAGGTTTCTTCAGCCCTTCAATGATAGGAATTTATTTTATGTAGATGGGAATTGGGAACATTGTGGATTCCTGGAAGAAGACTTCTTTACATTTATGTTTTACAAAGATTGGAGTGGCTAGGTAAAGGCTTTGATTTTGGTAGAGATATTTTGGTATAAAGTTGTATAAAATTTTGTCTACATGAACAGCTCTGTAAGCTAGTTGATAACATTAACATGCAGTTGGGCCAAGGGTATGGTAGAGAAATACTTGGATTTTTTCAGTCTATGAAAACTATCATACTCGTGTAGTTCGAAGGGCACAGAAGGAGCCAGAGCCAGTGGTGGACTTCCTTCTGTCCCTCCCTGCTGTTCCATCCTGGACCTGGCCTGCTGAGTTAGGCTGCAGGTGCTGCTGTGGTTCTTGGAATCTTAGGTCAGGCCTGCCTCTGGCTTCGGAATTGGAGATTGAGGCTTGCCAATTTTGGAGTCATGTTGCATGCACTTTGTAGTTAATTCTTAAGAGCCATATGGCATGACACAGAAACATTAGGTACGTGCACAGGGGTACACATACAACCTGATTTAATTTCCATTCCTGACCATCTGTTTCATTTCCTTTGAACCTAGTGATTTGCGGGAAGTGGCGGAGGGTTAGGGAGAGATACTTTTTAGTGCTGTTACCTAAAGAACTGGCATCATATTGTGATCTTGTAAGCTAACATTGTATTGCTTTACCGAATTATGTGACATTTTAATAGGAAAATTTTGAAAATGTCAATAATAACTGACGTTACTGAATGAACATAGTTAGCTGATACATACACAAATACATATACCTTGCATTATTTATAATGTTGATTTGAAGCAGTTTTTGGAATATGTTTGCTATGTTTATTAATCTGTGAAATTAAACATATGTTTGGATCCTCAAAAATTAAGAAAATAAATATTGATAGGGTCTAAAAGGGGAAATTTCTGATGTAATTTTTATATCTAGAATTACTTCTTTTTAAAAGATTTGCTTATATTTTCTTCTTCAAGTCTAATTGAAGAATTTAAACACTAGTCTTCCTAAACAATTTTTAGCAGCTGTGTTGATTATCTTCTTTGATTTTAGTATGTGGTGGGAAGTGATAGGCTGTAATGAAACGAAATAGATAGATTTCCCCTCTTAGACACTGTCTCATTGGTGAGACTATATATGCAGAAGAAAATTCAAATACTATAAGACTACCTGTAGATTTGTGGTTATAAGCAAAAAGAATAACAGTGTTATATTATCAAAAGAGAAATACTCTTTAGTGTATATAACATTCATTTCTCAGCTATATTGAGCATATATCAGTATATAGCAGAATATAAAGTAAATTACATCACAGGCATTTAAAATATGTGTTGACTATTGTAAGACATCCATAGAAATGAATCAGTACAACTGAATGATGAAGTGTTGATTTGTAGGCATGTGCTGATTTATAGGCGTGCACTGATGTAGGCATGCTGTGCAGACTTGGTCTGGGACAGGAAAGATGGGTAGAATTTAAATTAGAGGGGGAGGGATAGAATGGGCCCATAGAGGAAGTCAGGCCAAAGCAGTATTAGTAGCAATATTTTATATGGCTATTTTAAACTAGGATCTTCTTTGGAGAGTTCACCTTTGCTGTGGAATTATATGCAGTGTTTTGCTCTTCAGTACATTTTTCTGTGCAAACCTCATAATAGCTTTCATTAGGTGCCCCTCTTCCCCTACCCTTCTTCCCTTCCCTTCCTTTTTTATTTTTTAAATTTTTTTTAAAGTACAGGTCATGATCTAAAAATATGATCGACAATGGTCTTCTATTGATTCAGCATACTCCCACTTACAGTCAAGTGGTAGAATCATCTTCCTTAGTAAAGACACATCTTCTCTGCTCTTATTTTTTCCCATGACTTACAAGTGCAAAGCCCCAGGTAGAATTGTTTTCCGTAATGTCTCACCAGGGAGGAGTCATGTGTGAAACCTCTTACCAGCATCCCAGTACTATAAAACCTAGTAAAAACACTACTTCATCCAGGGTTGTCCTGTGTTGTCATGTTTCCTTGCACTGTGTAGGAAATTACCCATCACGTAGAAACTGATTAGCAATTGAAAAATCACTGAGTCCCTATGACCTCTCTTGGAAACAGATGGTTTCGGACTAAGGGACCAGTAGTTTCCAGGGCTGATGGTAACTTTTGTTGACATTGCCTGGTAAAGAACTACGATCCGTAGCAGAGCCTGGAGAGATGTTACTCACCCAGAGTCCAGAGTCGGGCCCCATGCAGCAGGCTGGCAGCTTTGCGTTTTGTCTCCATCCTTGGCTGCTCCTGGGTGTGCGCTGCCCTCTCGCTCCAGACTGGTTTTAAATACATTCTGATGCAAAAAAAAAAAAAAAAAAATACACTCTGATGCAGTGTCTTTTAGTCACTAGCACTTTGTTTTTGTCTTTCATGTTCTCAAGCCTTGATTTTTTTTTTAACTGTACACTGTAAATTCATGTTTTCTTTGTTACTAAATGATTCTTTTGACTTTTGACCTTAAATTTTATGCATTTGTGAGAGAATGAAAATTTTCGAAAAACTGCTGTTAATTAGTTGAGGGCATATGTCACTAAAGATACCCTTTAGTGTTTAAGGTAATTCCTCACCTGTTGCATACCCTGTTGCTTTCATTCTAAGCATTCTTGATTTTAAGATACACTTTCAATTTAGTAACAGCTTTTGGAGAACAAAGAAGCACTTTCACATTAATTCAAGTACAAGATGCATTTAGGTTTAAAAATGAGAAAAGAATTGATGAAATGGTAATAGGTCAGTATCCTGGCTCTGTGATCAGGTACACCCGACCTGGTGGCTGCTTTGTTGCTGACAGCCGTGTGACCTTGGCAGTATCATATTTTCTTTGCATCTTAGCTTGTTCATCTATAAAAATTGATACAGTCACACCCATTTCTTACACTTACAAGAATTAAGAGAGTGTTAGGTTTACGCGGCGGGAGGGGGAAGGTAAAAGGCTGAGGACGCTCTCCGTGGGAGAAAGCTTTATTAAGGTGTTACAGCTCCCCCCTGTCACTCAAGTGAGAGTGGCCTTTTATCCCTTAGCCGCCCCCCCTTTCGTGACGTTGGAGGTTCAAAAGTGTGTATTTGGGATTGGTCCTTTCTATATGGGGTGACCAAGTAGTGGACACCTCCCCTGGGCAAACTGGCGCGAGGGACCTAGTTGAGGACCCTAGTCAGGGGGCGGGGCCATTGTTTCGGTGGGAGATTCTGGCATAGAGACAGGGGAAGGGGCTTTGTGAGAAACCAGCAATGGCCGTTTTGGCATCTGGGGGGGGAGTCATCCTAACAGAGAGGTGCTGTGCCTGGTGTTCGAACATGTGTTGATGATGATACTAGCGACTTTAGTAGTTGGAGGAAGGAGTTTGATACCAAATTCTGAAGTTGAAGTATCTATTTTGGTGGCGGGCAGTGCTGGGAATTGAACCCAGGGCCCTGCGGTTACTAGGCAAGTGCTCTACCACTTGAGCTAAATACCCACCCCCTGAAATATCTGTTTATATGTAGCCTAGCTAAAGCAGTAATTAAGTCTTTTAGCTAGTGAATAAACTACAGAGTTACCTTTTCAATTTGCTTCTCTACTTTCTCCTTTAGCAGGTGGTCCCTGGTTTTTATTCTAAATCTGATGATGTGTCTAAATACTTAAAAAAATCATATTTGTTTAAGTTTATGACTTAGGAAATAAGATTGGATTATTTTGAAGATGGTTTTCTTTGTTATGAATAAGGAAGAATGTTATAGAACTTCATTTTCAAAATAAAACCAGTTGAAACCAGTGACATTTTGTTGTAATAGTGTTCTCAATTGACTCTGCCTAAAGGGAGTTATAGTGTGACCAGCAGAAAGTATTGTCATTTACTAACCCATTTAACCTGTAATGAGTTGGGTGAGGTCTTGAATTGTTTCCATTCTCCTTGATGGTGTGGAGATTATAGACAAAAGCCAAGCAAAGAATTGCTTGAATATTGAATAAAGAATTGCTATATAGCTTTTTTAATGGTAGCAAGAAACTTACATAGAAGAATTACATGTAGTGTTCCGGCAACTTTTCTTATAAACTACATATCATTTTATTGAATGACTGTATTTTATCAATTCCAAAATGCCCATGTCCCTCCACGTCTGTGTGTTTTAAAAATCAGGGATGTTCCTTACAACCAGTGGCATCTCACAATTGGCCGGCTGGCAGTTAGGATGGAGCTGTCATTTTCCTGCACATGAGTGACCTGGGTCACAACTGTCTGTATTGCTGTCACTTCAACTGAACTGTGTGCATTATTGGTATTATATGAGTTGGGTTCAATTACCATTTAACATTTTTTCAAAAAGAATACCCTGTGATTTGACTGTTGAAACCCAACATACATAAATGGCACAGAAGCAAGACTAGGTCACAATTTAGATATAAGTAAAGCAAATATTTGTTGTTTAAGACATGACTACAAGTCCTTATTTTCTTGCAAAGCTACAACCAAGTGCTTGCTCTGCGCTCTAAGGGAAAATACATATGTAGTGAAGTTAATGTTTTTGTTACTGTGATCCTTGCTCAAAGAATGAAAAAAGAGAAACATCCAGCATTAAAACTTGCCTGGTAGGTGTTAGTGGCTTGGAAGAGCATCTCCAAGATATCTTAAGAAATGCTGCATTTCTTATATTTTTGATGACACAAAAATTGAAGCCTTGCAGATGTGTGACTTGATTTGAGGTAATTTGAAAGGGTAAGAAGTTTTGGATATATTTCAATCAATTTATTTTGCTTGTTTTGTTGATGGGCATAAAAAACACATGCCCCAAATCAGAGTTTTTCGTTAAGTATAGTATAAAACTTTATTAAGAAAACATTTTTACAGTGTAATTAGTGATTTTTTATTTTCATTTTTGTCTCTTATCTGGGATTATTCAATGATCCAATATGTTACTGAAGCTATAAAAGTAATTCTTGATGTACTTATTGTAGGTGCCTAATGGATAAGAACTTCGTTAGGATTGGGAAATGGTTTGTTCGACCCTATGAAAAGGATGAAAAGCCAGTTAACAAAAGGTGAGTCTTTAGAATGCTCTTAGCTTTTTGGTCTCTTTTGCTTGGCTACAACTATTTTTGGGGACCAGCTGGGCGAGGTGATCAGCTTAGTTATTTATTTCCTAATAACGTTCATGGTTTAGATGTGCTAAAATAGTTTCCTGAGTCACACTGTTATTAAGTGCTATATTATTTTTGTTGAATATTAATAGTTGGACTAGAAAGGTGATTAGCTGTGTATTCATGTCTAACCCACTTATTAGTACATTGTTCACAATTGAGATATTTTGTTCTTGTCATTATTCTTCCTCATTTTCCTTAAATATTACATGGCATAACTTCAAAAAAACGGTCAAGTGAATTAAAATGATGTTAATTTGTATATATCAACTGATGCTCCTTAAAGTAGATTAACTCAACCTTGATTATTGTAAAACCAGGGCCGTGATTACTTCTCAAAACCTAAACTTTCATCTATCATTTATTAGTGTGAGTTTAAATGTCGTTCTTGATAATAGGCATAGAATGTTCCATCAAATGAGTCAAAAAACAAAATCCTCAAAAATTCAGCACATAGACCTTACCACAGAGGTATTCAACACATACCTTACCACATACCTTAGCACAGAGTTAGTAGGAATCCTACAGTGATGGTGTTTACTTTGTTTTCCAAGAACGGGGTACAGAGTCTTGATTCTGTTCTACTGTCATTGCACTTGCTCTTAAATTAAGGGTTTCAGCTGTTGGCTGCAGATTAGAGCTCTCAAAGCTTTTTAAGATAGACCTAAAGGGGCTGGGGATTTAGCTTAATGATTAGAGTTACTTGCCTTGCAAGCACAAGGCCCTGAGTTTGATCCCTAGCACCAAAAATAAGATAGACTTAAAATTAGACTTTTTCTGTTTGCAAAAATTTCAGCTGGCAATTCCTGCCCCTTTTGGAACCCTTATGGCTCTTAACTGTATTACTTTCTAATTTTGGGTTTTTGTGTGTGTGTGTGTGTGTGTGTGTGTGCTGGGGCTTGAACTCAGGGCCTTGTGGTTGCGAGGCAAGCACTCTAACCACTGAGCTAAATCCCCAGACCCCTTAATTGTATTACTTTCTAGCAGAGATTTAATTAGTAGCTTCCTCTCCAACCTGTCTTAAGGCTTTAATGAAATGGTGTGGAATGTTCTCATTAACCAAATCTAATATATGAAAATTGGGATTTTGTTTTTCTATCAGATAAATTGAAGGCCAGCACTTTTCTTTGCCTGTTCACTATGAGCTAATTTGAAATATTTTTCTATTTTTAGTACATTTAATATTATTGAGGATTAAAAAATAGCTTATGTAGAACCTGGCTGTGTGCATCAAATTGTATGTGAAAAGGATAGTAAGGCTTTCAGAACAATAGTAATGTACCTGTATATGTATACCTGTGAACGTGATTTCTATCCACAGATATTTGATGGAGAATATTTTCTTTTATATATATTGATTTGACCTGATTAATGAATGAATTGATTTTTATTTTTAATCTTAGAATTTTTTCTTAAATTTACAGGGGATCTAGATTTTCTGAGTGGTTAAGGTTTTGGCTTTTATGTTCATGAATCTAAATGGTTAACTATGAAGTGCCTTTTTTAAATGCACTTTTTTTTAGCACAGTGAATAACTTTACTGTTCTTAGTGTACTTCCCCTTAGCATGGATTCTCACAGCTACTCCTTGAAGAATTAACTGAACCAGTCCCCAAACTTTGGATTATCAGACATAAGTGATTGTGTAATGATTTGCCAGCCACCTGGGGATGAAGAGGAAATATAGAAATGAAATATGTATTGAAGGAGTGGTGATTAGTATATTAATGGAAAAAGTAACATTAAAAAGTCAAATGTAGTTATTGATCATTTTATACAGAGTTTGTGTATCTTTGTACTTTATTTAGATTCCAGAAATCATTATGTTAGCAAGCCAAATGTAAATAATGCATGAAATGTATTTGGATATTTGATTTGATGTAACTGGGAGGCTACAGATCTCTCAGCAATGTAATTGAATTATTTTTAGACCTTATATTCATGACTGAATGTGGAACCTTGTTTTTACTTGTAGTTCATGAATGTTAATGATCCTGAAGCAGTACTTGAGAAGAGATTAACAATTAGAAAAAAGTTAAACTGAAGATGAATTTTAAAAGTTGGTATTTGTATAAAAACTATTAGTTTTGATAACCGTTTTGCATTTCTTTGGACTCTTGGTGGTCCTACTGTTGTGTGTGGGCAGAGGAGTGCCGGAGGACATTTAGACTTACAGGTGATTTGCATTCACATCCCATTCCTCTTCTTGCAAGTTTGAGTTTGGACAAGTCCTTTAGGTTTCTGAATGGAACTTTTTGTTTTTCCTGATACTGAGTTGAAACTAGTTATTACTTTCTTAGAGAGTTATTGTGCAGATTAAATGAGAATTTATGTGACAGTTTATAATTTTGAAAAAATAGACATGAATCAATTTCATTGACTTTAACTTTTGTGTATGTCAGTTTAGTGAGCAATAGGGAGGAAGATTTGATGCCAAGTGCTAAATGAATAGTATGTACAAATAAATATTTTAGAAATGCTCTTATTGGATGCCAATAGAGACAGATAAAAGGAATAGGCTTAACTGTGTAATATTCTAAGAATAAAGACTGTAACACTAACATAGATACTTTTATTTGACAAGCTAAAAATACAATAAATCTTAGTAAAATGTTGGGGCTAGGAGTATGGCTCAGTAGTACAGCATGTGCTTAGACTGTGCAGGGCCATGGAGTTAATCCCAGGCACCCTCTCCTCCCAAAAGATCCATCACACTGCATGTTACATGTAGTTCAAGTAATTCTATTAATTGCGGCCAATATATTGTTCCGTGGGTTTTGCCTTTTAGGTTAATAATGAGTTCTTGTGCTATAATTGTTCTCCATGTTGATAGCTAACAAAATCATTTGCTTGTGGACCCTTTTAAAAACAGTTCTTAATGTTTGATCTAAGAAGATGTTTGGGGTAGTTCGAAAAAGTATGCACAGCGTTATGTATTAAATATTATATATTTGATGAAGTAGTTTCAAAAGGATAATACGAATTTATGTACATTATTTTTGACTGGTATTGTCATCTTTTGTTACTCACTTTCTTGATTTAAGAATAGTGAATTCTAAAAAAATGGGATTTGTTCTAAAGAGTTTGACAACAAAAATAAAACATAGGATTTCTGTTTTATAAGTCTGTGTTGAACTTGAAAAACCTCTTTCATCCGGAATAAGTTCAAAAATAAAGCTGCAGAAAAAGAATTTCTTTTAATTTTTTAAAAGAAACAATTCTAATCCTGGAATTTCTTTCTACTGAAAAGGTGTTTGTTTTCTAATTTAGTTTGGTCCCACACTTTGTTCCTACAGAATTTGAAATCTACACACTTTAGCCTCTGAAAGCCATTTTTAACAAAAGAATTGATTGTCTCAGTAACTGTTGGGTTGTTTGACCGTTTCTGGTATCAGGTGTACAGACAGAAGATAACACAAATGTCAACTTGCTAGTCTTTTTCTCTGAATTAAGTTGCCTTCCGTCCTCATAGATAGAGCTGCCTTCCTATTGGAAATGCTTCACAGAGCCTTACACAGTTTCAGATATTCTAATTACTTATATATGCGCCAGTGAGTATTATTTTGGCTGTGATTTTATTGTTTTATTGTGGTATTTCCTCTCCTCTTACACCTACAATGTTTTTCTTAGGGTTTTATACTACCTAACATACATATTTAGGGAATTTGTGTGATGTTAGGCTGAATAGCAAAGAATGGATTTTGGGTAATAGGAGACACCTCAGATTGGAAATAGTTGGAAACTTCGCTCTCCCTTTTCTCACCCTCCCTTCTTCCCACCTCTCACCCTTTTCTCTATCCACTTCTTACCGTTACTTCTAAAATGTCTTTTAGCTTCCAGTTTCTTCGTGTCTATGAAAATTTTAATGGCTTGAGATGTCTTCCTACCAAGAAGGCCACTTGCCTTGTTGGAAGAAAAAAAGAGTCGACTGAAGGATCAGGGGATGAAGGAATGAAGGGCCAGATGACTACCTTTCTGGAGGTGTGAAGGAAGAAGGGTTTAGTTTATTCATATCTCCATCTCTTTAAGGAGGTTGCCATAGTCAGTTTCTCTGATCAAATACTGAACTGAGTACCACAGAAGGATATCACAGTATGTCAGCTACAAGGTATGATAAAAATATGTGGATGGAGCTCCTGATCGCTATCCTGTAGAAAGACAGGCTTGTAAAAACAGAGTGTGTCCTGATTCACCAGATCTGACACTGTGCAACGTCTGACCTGTTAGTTTGTCTTTTCTTTAAATTTTTGTTAGTACACATTTGTAATACATGATCACATTGCTCGTGGGGAGTTGGTACATGTACACAACACATCTTTATTCTTTTTTTAATCCCCTTCCTCCCCCCTCGCTCCATCTCTTGGTCTCCTTCCTATTTGCAAAAGATCTCTCTCCCTTTTTATTTCCTTTTCTCTTTTATTCTTCATTTATATTTTGGGTTTCTCTATAAGAGAAACCATGTGTTATTAAAGCTTGTGTGCCTGATTTATTTGATTTAATATTATTGTCTCAAGGTCATCCGTTTTCCTACAAATGACTCAAATTTATCCTTTTTTATGGCAGAGTAGGACTCTGTTGTACATAAATACACGTTTTCTTAATCCATTTATTTATTATGGGCATATATGATTCATTCGTTTTCTGATACCAAATACTTGCTTAGAAGGTATTATGTTTTTCACTATATTTAGTGTCTGATTTATGTAATTATAGTCCAGATTTAATGGAACTCATTGCAGCATGGATGTAAGAGAAGGTAGATTTTGAAAGAAGCAGTAAGACTTTTTATTCTTTGACTTTCTCAGCTGTGATTTCCTATTTATTTATTCATTCATTATGAAACTCTCATTTTCCTTTGTCTTTAGGCATAGTTACAATACTTGCTTTAAAATACTGAGTACTAAATAGAATATCTGGATTATCTCCATTGCTGTCTTTTCAGTATGGTTTAGATTTTATTTTGTTATATAAGGGGTAATTTTTTTGTTTGTTTTTGTTTTTCTTGTTGTTTTTGTTTTTGTATTTTGAGATAGGATTTTGCTATGTAGTTCACGCTGGCCTTGAACTCGCTATGTGGTTCAGGCTGGCCCTGGCTGGTCTTGAAATCATGGTGATCCTCCTGCCTCAGCCTCCCAAGTGCTGGGATTACAGGCATACCCCGCCACACCCTGCTGGAGTAATTTTGAATTACAAAAATTGTAAGTGCTGTAGAAACTATATTTCTCTGAGGACTGTTTAGTTGTTTTAAAGCAAGCAGATAACTTGCTGGGCTCAAATTCCAAACACTATGGTGGATCGTAGCTGAAATTGCTTTGCTTCTCTTGGCCTAGGGTCTCGGCACCTTGGCACTGTGACTTGTGGGTTGGATAATGGTTGTGGGTGCTGTGGGGTGCTTGACGTCATCACACTTGGCTTCCACCTGTGCCGCCGCTGGCACCGCCTCCCGGAGTCGTGACAGGCCGACATGTCTCTGGGGACAGTGCTGGTCGGGAAGCACTGCTTTTATCCTAGCTGCCTGTTGAGTGTCTGCCCCGTGCGCCTAATTTGGGAATTAGCCAGAGATTTTTGACAAAGTTTACGTCTCTGGTTCTCCTTTCCAGGATTTATTTCGTTTTCAGCAGCAGTGAGCCCTTTGCACTTAGTCCTCTGGTTCTTCAAACCAGTAAGACTCAGGGTTTCTGCTGGTTTTCACTGTCTGAGGTGGTTCAGCCCTCATGCTTCAAAGCAGTTGCAAAAGGAGTACGTGGGTGGGCACACAGCTGGGGCACAGTGATAGCCAGCACCCTTTTCTAGGTTTCTGCCTGTATTTGGTAATTCAGTTTTTAATAAGTCTTAATATTTTCTCCAGAATCCATAGGTGTTGTAATTAGAGTGATATGCTGATCTGAAAGGAGCTACTTTGTCACCCCCAGAAGTGGAGCCTGATGAATATTTTTGAACACTAACTTTGTATTGTTTTGTTGCCTTTCTACTGCTTGTGCTCCACTTAGACTTAGGTTGCCTGTTAGAAGGGCAGCGATTGGCTTCTGGAGCTGTATCACTTTGTGGTGGGAGACTTACACATTAATATTTTACTTAACTGACTAAAGGAATGAACTATTTTCTCAGTAAATCCAACGTTGGAGTAATATGTGGTTTTTTTCAACTTCTAGTGTTTTTGCTTTATCCTACTTAAAAGATGTTAATATTTATAGGTCTATGAAAGGTTTTATTATTATTTTCCAAATTCACATTTTCTTGAGGCAGTCTTAGAGGTCTACACAAATGGTCCTACACAGTCTCTATTAACTTCCTTTTGGGAATTTGGTAGGATGAGAAATGAGACAGGCAGATAGGAGGAGGCAAGAGCCGGGTGGTGACGGAACGGGAGCTGGGGAGACTGCAGGGCTGCTCTCTGGTGTGCGCTGGACTGCGAGCAGGTGGAGGCCTGGCTTTGAAGGGTGCGAGCAGGCTATGTGCTTGCTTTGCTGGTGGCATCTCTGTGGCCCGTTGGCAGCTAGGGAAATACAGATGTCAGGATATTTCTTTTTCCCATTAGATAAGAATTTTGCTTTTGAAAAGATTAAAATACACTTTAAAATTGTTGCTTTTGGTTAATTTTATATAATCTTTGCTAATACTTCTCCTCATCAGTTGAATGCAACTTGATTAAAAATGTTAAAAAAAAAGATTACATAAATCCATTCTCCTTAAAATTACTGAGCCCAGGTTTGCTTTTTTGTGCAGAGGGAATTGTTTAGGGTTGAATAAGAGAGCAGCATGTGGTTATTATTTGCCATTGGTACCGAAAGCGAGAACATTTAGGAAAAGTTGATTCTGATCATTTCTTGTGCTAGAGGAAGCTTGCTATTCAAATACTACTTTTTCACTACACAATTTGCATTACTGAGGGCACCATACGTGATGTATCTTGCTGCTGCTTTTTTTCTCATTCCTCTCCCCTCCCTTCAACTGCTCTGCCCCTCCTTATTTACAATAGCTTTGTTTCCATTTTTTTCCTTCTATTCTCTGTTTTAGTTGTTCCTCCATTCCTCCCCCCTCTTTCTTTTCCCATTTGAATAAGTTTTTCCCTTTCCCAATACATTTTAGTCCTCACTTACACTTTCAATTTCTCACACCAGCGAAACAATGCAGTATGTAAACGTGTGTGTTTGATTTATTTCACTTACAAGTATGGTCTCAGGATGCATCCATTTACCTAGAAAGGTCTCGTGTTTCTTGTAGTACTCCATTGTAAAAGAAAGAACCCCACATCTTTATCCGTTCATTGGTTGATGGACATTTGGGCTGTTTAGCTATTACAGACTATGCTGTTAGAAATATGGGTGTGCATATTATCATTGTGGTATGATGCCTTTAATTCTTTTGAGAAGATACCAAGAAGGGGAATAGCTGGCTCAAATGGAACCTCTAGCCCTAGTTTTTTGAGGTATCTCCACACTGATTTCCACAGTGGTTATACCAGTCTACACTCCTACCCACAATGGAGAAGAGCCCCTCCACCATTTTCACCAGAGCCCCTTCAGCATTTGTTACTGGCTGATTTATTGGTAATAGCCATTCTTTCTAGAGTGAGATGGCATCTCAGTGTTGTTTTAATTTGCATCTCTGAAATGACTGGTGATGTTGAACATTTTTTCATGAGTTTGCCATTTCTACTTCTTCATCTGAGAAGTGTCTCTTCATTTCAGCTGCTCATTTTTGGATTAGGTCTTTAAATTTAGGGGGTCTTTTTTTTTTTGAGTTCTTTATATATTCTAGATATCAGTCCTTTTTTGGAGAAACAGCTGGGAAAATTTTTTTTCCCACTCCGTGGGTTGTCTCTTAACTTTATTGATGGTTTCTTTTGCTGTGCAAAAGCTTTTTGATAAGATGAGATCCCAGTTGTTGATTCTTTGTGATATTTACTGAGCATTTGGGGTTTTGTTAAAAAACTCTTTGTCTACACCTGTGTCTTCAAGAGTTCTACCTATTCTATCTCCCAGCAGATTTAGTGTTTCTGTTTTAATATGTAGATCTTTGATCCATTTTGATTTTAGTTTAGTGCATGGTGAAAGATACAGGTCTAGTTTTAATGTTCAGTGTGTGTAAAGCCAGCATGTGAAAAACCAGCATGTGGTGCTTCCAGCACCATTTATTAAAGAGGCCATCTTTCTTCCTGTGAAAGTGTTTGGCCCCTTTGTCAAAGATAAGGCTGCTGAGAGTGTTTGGCCTTGTTTCTGCGTTTTCTAATCTGTTCCATTGATCCTTGGGGTGTTTTTTTTGTTTTTTTGCCAGTACCATGCTGTTTTTATCACAGTAGCTTTGTAATACAATTTCAGGTTGAGGGTTATGATGGCCCCTGCTTTGTGTTTGTTTTTATTTTTTTATTATTTATTTATTCATTTATTTTTGGTATGGGGATTGAACTCAGGGGCTTGCGCGTGCCAGCCTGCTTTGTCTTTGTTGCTCAGAATTGCTTTTGCTATTCTAGGTTTCTTGTGGTTCCAAATGAATTTTAGGATTGTTTTCTCTAATTCTATGAGTTATGCTATTGGTATTTGTATTGGGATTGCATTAAATCTGTATAACAATTTGGGAGTATGGACGTTTTCACTATATTGGTTCTGAAAGAGGGATATCTTTCCATTCTCTGATGTCATCTTCAGTCTCCTTTTTCAGAGTACTGTAGTTTTCAATGTGTAGATCTTTTACTTCCTTTGTTAGATTGCTTCCTAGGTACTTCAGTTTTTTGAATGTTATTGTGAAAGATGTTTTTTCCCTAATTTCTCTCTCAGTGAATTTGTTAGTTGTGTACAGGAGTGCTATTGATTTTTGAGTGCTGACGTTGTATTCACCTATGCTGATGAATTTGGTTGTCAAATCTAGGAGTTTTTTTGGTGGAATTTTTAGGGTCTTCTGTGTAGAGTATCATGTCATCTGCAAATAATGCTAATTTAACTTCTTCTTTTCCTATCCTTATTCCTTTTTCCTTCTCTTGTTTAATTGCTGTGGTTAATGTTTCTAGAACTATGTTGAATAAGCGTGGTGATAGTGGACATCCTTGTCTCATTCCTGATTGTAGAGTGAAAGCTTTCTGTTTTTATCCATTTAGTATGATGTTGGCTGTTGGTTTGTCATAGATGGCTTTTATCAGATTGAGATAAAAACCTTCTGTTCTAGTTTTCTGCAGGGTTTTTATCACGAATGGATGTTGGACTTTGCCAGATGCTTTTTCTGTGTCTGTTGAGATGATCGTACAGTTTTTGTCCTTGGCTCTTTTAGTATGGTGTGTCACATTTATTGATTTGCATATGTTGAACCATCCTTGCATCCCTGGGATAAATCTTAGTGTGTAATCTTGATGCTTTATTGCATTCTGTTTGCCAGTATCTTATTGAGGACTTTTCTGGCTGTATTCATTAAGGAGATTGGCCCATATTTCTCTTTTTTGGTTGGATCCTTCTCTGATTTTGGTATCAGGATAATGCTTGTTTCCAGGAATGAGTTTGGGAGTATTGCTTCCCTTTCAGTTTCATTAAGAGTTTGAGGAGTAGTGGCATTAGATGTTCTCTAAATTTCTTGTAGAATTTAGCAGTGAATCTGTTAGAACCCGGGCTTTTCTTTGTTTTGGTAGGTGTCTTAGTTAGCTTTTCTACAACCAGTGGTTGTAAGAGAGCAGATTTAATATAAGAGGACATTAATAAGTTACAATATTCACCCACAAGCCAAATGCAGGAAGTGCCGAATGTCCATCTAGGTACCAGAGACCCAAAAGATCCAATCGAGGGCTGGGAGCCCACAACACTGTCCCATGTACGTCCATGTCTGCAAATAATGGCTGAAGAAATCTTCACCGGAACCAGGACATGATGCTCGCAGCAGAGATGACAACCAGAGCTCCCCCAAAGCAACAGCAACCATCTTGGATGACAGCAAGGCCCCGAGCTCCTTCCTCGACTAGGACAGCCGAGTTCCTTTCGTAAGAACCAGCCACAGCAGAGCTTCTCCTGGGAAACAGCCCGCCAACTAGCTACAGCTCGCACTGTCTTACATTGCATCAGGAACAACCCTCAGGTGGATCTTGTACGCCCAGCATCATACCAACTCAGTCTGGCTGGGCGTTCTGGCTCAAGTTGACCACTTTAGGTCCACCACAGTAGGTTTTTAATTGCTTCTTCAATTTCAGTGGGGGGTATTGGGTTATATAGAATTTTTATATCTTCTTGATCCAGCTTTGGTAATTCATATGTATCTAGGAATCTGTCCATTTGTTCAGTATTTTCTATCTTATTTAGAATAAAGGTTTCCGAAGTAGGTATTGATGATCTTCTGAATTTCTGCAGGGTGTGTTGTAATTTCACCCTTTTCATTCCTAGTTGCGTGAATTTGAGTCTTTTTTTTTTTTTCTTTGATAAAGTTGGCTAAGGGTTTGTCAGTTTTATTTAATCTTTCAAAAAACCAACTGTTCAATTCATTGATTCTTTGTATTGTTTTCTTAGTCTCAATTGCATTAATTTTGACCCTGATCTTTATAATGTCCTCCCTCGTACTTGCTCTTCTTTTTCTAGAAGCTTGAGGTTCAACATTAGGTTGTTTGTTTGAGTGCACTCTGTTTTTCTGATATGGGAGATCACCATTATAAATTTCTCTCATAGGACTGCTTTCATTGCATCGTGTAAGTTTCGGTATATTGTATTGGCATTATTTTTCAATTGTAGAAACTGATTTCTTCTTTAATTTTATCTGTGACCCATTGATTGTTAGGGAGTATGCTATTTAATTTGCATTGTTATTTACTAATCTGAGGGTTTTTTTTCTTTTTTTTCTCCTCCTTGCTTGCAGTACTGAGGATTGAACTCAGGGCCTTTGTGCTAAGCTATGTCCTCAGCCCTTTTTTATTTATTTTAGAGAGAGGGTCTTGTTAAGTTGCCTTTGCTGGGCTTGAACTTGCCTGTCATCCTGTCTTAGTCTTAGTAGCTTTAATAACATTAGTTTAAAATGAAAATACTAAGCCAAGAAGATCTTACTTTGGCATTTAGTGGGTAAGAGTCAATAACTTCACCAAGTCCTGCCATGGAACGTAAGTATTATTAGGAAGATAATATGCAAACACTTAAAATAATTAGAAGTAAGACATCAGAGAATTACTGTCTCTGTCCATGAACTAGATAGTAACTGAAGATGAAAACAGAGACCTAATAATGAGGGCTCTATGAAGAGGAAAGATGCATGCAACTAAAGTAGTTTTTGACAAATCTGTGTGATTGGGCGGTATTGGGCAGAATCATGAAAAGGGAAAACAGCAGCAACAAAGATACATACCACCATAGTGTCTCCAGAGCTCTTGACTGATAAGAGAGAGGGTGCATGCTCAGCAGCAGTGAAAGATAGGAAGAGGTTACAGTGTGGCAGAATTCCGTGAGTGATCCAGAGAGTTGCATAGATATTCTTCTATGTCAATTTCTGCTCTGCCTATGGGCCCGAGGTACACAGAAGGCAGTGAATTCCCTGCAGGGTTGGTGTGTGACCGAAGTGTTGAGCTTGTAGGAAGAAATGGCTGCAAACGGTCTAGCAGTTCATTTAGAGAGACATTTGAGTGCTCGTGAATTTTGCTTAGGCAATGTATTGCCTTATGCCACAATGATAGAGTGTGGAGCTTTGTGTTCAGATATTGTCAGTGAGTGCGGGCAAAGAGTATGTTCTTTGGGAATCGTAGCAGGTAGCATCAATATAGTAAGTTTAGAAACAGTAAGGTTCTGAAAAATAGAACTTAGATTATGATAATTCGTGAGACTACAGGCTTAAATTGTTCTATTAATGACTGAAAAATAGTTATTTATTAGAATATAAGAGTTGCTAAATTCTAGAGCTACAGATAAGCATGATTTGGAGAGGTAAACATTTTTTAAAGCATGAGGGATTAAAAATTCTTAGGAAAAACAAGCCTTCTTAGACTCAGACATAATAGCACCCATGTAGAACGTTTGCCAGTTGCTCTTGACTCCTTGCGTCTGCAGCTTTTATTAATGTGGTCTGTTTTCAGTCAGTGCCTTTCATGTTGTCTTATTTTGTCTTCTGCCAAGGATTTTAGCACTGACAATCTGCAGGGTCCTGTGTCTCGTGTTAATCCTTTGAGGCTAGAGCATACCTCATACTAATGCAATAGAAGCACCCAATCTTTGTTATGGCATTATGATATATTTCTTTGTGGTGCTTGTTCCTGCCGTATAGCTTCTCTATATGGGCTTAATCAGTTGGCATCTACGTTAAAGAAAAAGCACCAGAAAGGAAATCTGTTTCCTGGTGCCCACACACAGTCCAGGTTTGGATGTGTACTGAGAGACAAGATGAAATGGTAGGATAAAAAACAACAAAGATGTTCTGTGGCACCATTTCACCTTGGAAGGAAAGAAAACTGGTAGCTTTTGTTGAGATGCTCTGCTAAGTGCTTTACATAAATTATTTCCTCTCTTTACTGCGTACCTGTAGCCTTGTGTTATTTTCTTTGGTTTTATAGCTGAGGAAATGGAGTCCTAGAGAATTATATTCCACAGATGTAGAAAGTATTAGAGGTAAGAGTGCATTTTAAAGAACTGTAGGTCCTTTATACCCACTACTTATTTAGTACTTTGTGTCTCATTACTCTTCACAAACAGCCTTTGTGAAATTTGTGGTATTCATAGAGATAATCCTGGTTCCAGGGACGGGAAGTGAGATACAGAGGAGGTGTAACTTGTCCCAGGTTACACTGCTGCTAAGGGTCAGTTAGAACAACCTCATTCGTGGACTCCTGCTATCATCTCAGCAAACAAATACTGTCTCCCTCCTAAAAATGAAAAACAGAAACTGTTAGGGCTTGATGTTAAGTATGAAGCAATTAAAGAGGAAACAAAGTGTTGGTTCACTTGAAAATGCTTCTGGGCTAGAAAGTCTAACTGCAAACAATTGAAAAACTATTTGTGGAGCCCAGAAACAAAGAGAAGACTGCAGAGATTTCTAGGCTTTGAAGGAGGAGATTTCTAATCGTGCTTTCCTTTTATGAACCTTGCTTGCACAATAAAGCTCCAAGCAGGGTATTTAAAT
>PVJO010007823.1:0-79249 GCA_004026905.1 Hystrix cristata | reverse complement strand
GTGGAGGAGTGTTCCTTTTTCCCCACAGCCCCGCCAGCATTTGTTATTGGTTGATTTTCCCATATACGCGGTTCTTTCTGGAGTGAGGTGGAATCTTAACGTTGTTTTGATTTGCATCTCTCGAATGACTAGTGATGTTGAGCATTTCTTCATATATTTATTTGCCATTTTTATTTCTTCGTCTGAGAAATGTTTATTCTACTCTAATTTCTTTAAAGATAAATCATTTACACATTTTAGTATTTTAAAGCTTATTAGCAGTAAGTTAATTGTGACTAACAGCAACAAACAAGTGAGAATAAATCACTGATATCCCAACCATTATGGGCCAACAGGTTTACCTTGTCTTCCTAAGTCAACTAAACTTAGATGAAATGGTATGCATCTTTTTATTCCTAATGACTATAAAAATAATCTTTCATTTCATGATAGAAATAAGAGTGAGCCTGAAAGAACTGTGCTCAGCCACCACACTTCACTGCCTTAAGTGACAGATGCCTAGCACAGCAGCTGGCACCTTGCACTGAGAGCTGCAGAAGGTCATGTGTGGAGCCTGCCCAAGAAGTAGCCCACATAGTGGGTGAGGCTAGTGCACTGCACCGTGAAAAGGAGTCCAGTCCACCATTCACTTGTGTGTGCATGCCTGGGCCTGGTCAGCGGGGAGATTCTGTTACATCTAATGAAATGGTTAATTTGGAAGGGCTGAAAGCAGTTCTGTGAGGGAAATTTATAGCATTGAATGCCCATACCAGAAAAACAGAGCAAGCTCAAATAAACAACCTAATGTTGAACCTCAATCTTCTAGAAAAAGAAGAACAAGTCAAACCCAAAGCCCATACAAGGGAGAATATTATAAAGATCAGAGTTGAAATTAATGCAATTGAAACTAAGAAAATAATACAAAGAAACAATGAATCAAAGAGTTGGTTCTTTGTATTTGAAAGAGTTGAAAAATTAAATAAAATTGACAAACCCCTAGCCAACCTTATAAAAAAAGGAAAGAAAAGACTCAAATTCATATAATTAGGAATGAAAAGGGTGAAATCACAACAGATCCTGCAGAAATCCAGAAGATCATCAATACCTACTTTGAGAACCTGTATTCTAATAAGATCAAAAATACAGAAGAAATAGACAAATTCTTAGATACATATGAATTACCAAAACTGGATCAAGAAGATATAAAACCTCTAAATAACCCAATGTCAGCCACTGAAATTGAAGAAGTAATTAAAAACCTACCAACAAAGAAAATCCCAGGTCCTGACGGATTCACTGATGAATTCTACAAGAAATTTAGAGACAATTTAATGCCACTAATTCTCAAACTCTTTAATGAAATTGAAGCAGAAGCAATATTCCCAAATTCATTCCTGGAAGCAAGCATTACCCTGATACCAAAGCCAGAGAAGGATCCAACAAAAAAAGAGAACTATAGGCCAATCTCATTAACGAATATAGATGCAAAAATCTTCAATAAGATACTGGCAAACAGAATGCAACAAATTATCAAGAAGATTATACACTATGACCAAGTAGGATTCATTCCAGGGATGCAGGGATGGTTCAACATACGCAAATCAATAAATGTGATACACCATATTAACAGAGCCAAGGACAAAAACCATATATGATCATCTCAATAGATGCAGAAGAGGCATTTGACAAGGTCTAACACCCATTCATGATAAAAGCCCTGCAGAAAATTGGAATAGACGGTCTTTATCTCAATCTGATAAAAGCCATCTATGAGAAACCAACAGCCAACATCATACTAAATGGTCAAAAACTAAAAGCTTTCACTCTAAAATCCAGAACAAGACAAGGATGTTCACTCTCACCACTCTTATTCAATATAGTTCTGGAAAGATTAGCCAGAGCAATTAGACAAGAGAAAGAAATAAAAGGAATAAGGATAGGAAAAGAAGAAGTTAAATTATCATTATTTGCAGATGACATGATACTCTATATAGAAGACCCCAAAAACTCCACCATAAGACTTCTAGATTTAATAACCAAATCCAGCAGTGTAGCTAGATACAAAGTCAACACTCAGAAATCAATAGCATTCCTGTACACAGACAATTTTGAAGGGCTGAGAGATTATTTAAGTGGAAAATGTCTCAGTTTTCCAGTGTCTCAGTGACATTTAGAAATAGGAAGAGGTCCCTATTGCACGGTACTGTTTCACATGTCACTGTCACCATGTTGGCAGGGAGTCAGAAAAGGGTTGCTTTCCAAAATACATGCGTTTGAAACCTACTTTCAAGGCTTTTCTGACTCTCATTTTGTTCTGTTTATTTAAACCCATGGCTAAATTCTTCTGAGGTACTAAACTTGTCTATTAAATACACTTGTGTATTTAGCAAATGTGAAGTACACATTTCTATCAAAATGATAATGTTTTCATGTTGTGAGCATAAGCCTTTATTCTTACCTCCTTCCAACATCTCCATTTGTTTTATTTTCTTGAACCTGCAAGTAATTTTATTGAACTCAACAAATAGCAAAACAGTCCTCCTATGCTGGGGAGTACCACTCCTAAACCATTTCCCACTCTAGAAGCACAGAGTTTGCACAATAAGGAATTAAATGAAAAAAAAAGTAATTTCTATACATAAATTAGACTGTGCTCCAATATCATCATGGACTATTTACAGATCTTCGCATTTTAAGTACAGTATTCCTTTTATGTTTTTGCTCTCCTTTCTGTCCCTATCAAGGGGCCTTAATACATTCCCTTGACTGATCTACAAGGGGTGAGGATACTGTAGGGGAAGAGTGGTGGGGTCCTTATAGCACTACTGGCACCAGATCTAGTATGTTTTTCCTTATCACAGGGTAGTGGACAATCCCTTTTAAACTAGGGGAAGGGAAGCTGGTCCAAAAGCAAAGGGGGTTATAATAGGTGGCTTGGGGCAACTCCTCATAGGCACAGGCATCCACAGTCTGTCCTGACTCTGGCTGGTACCTTCTTAACTGGGGAGAGGGCAACAACTACTCGTATTGGGGAGGGATTAGTCAAGTCCTGGGAAAGGGAGAAGTTACCCATACCAGTCTCCATTCTCTTTTTTTTTTTTTTTTTTTTTTTTGGTGCTGGAGATCAAAGCCTAGGGGCTGGAAGAAGGCACACTCTGCTTGTAAACTGCTGTAGCTTCTAGCAGGGCTGGGTCCTAGGCAAACTTGGAAGAGAGCAGGGCAGGCAAGGAACAAGGAAACATACATTCCTGACTGGCATATGCTGTGCCATGCTTCTTGCAGGGGTAGCTGGGGAAGGTGTGGTAACACTGCCACCAACCATCTCTTGTCCACACACAAACCAATACCCAATTTATACTGAGGGACTGCCGCGCTCACAGCTGAAGGTTCTGGCCCAACAGAGTTTATTCAGCACTGTGGCCCCAGCCTGGGCCCCTTAATGGAAGCTGCACCTTGAGCCTGGAGTTTCTTGCTGGGTCAGGGGGTGCTTGTGTTCGTCACCCGTCAGGCTCACACCTCACAGAGGATCAGAGGGAAATCCACGTGGATGGGGCATGGGGATCCAGCTTTGTGATGACCTCAGGAATCAAATTCTTATATACCTGCCTCAGCTTGGCTCAGTTCTACACATTCTTGGTGACAACTGTTCCCTCATAGAACTTGTGAGCTGGAGTCCCATCTTCATCATAGAACATGAAGCCAAGGCATGTGAATACAAAGGGGGGCATCAGTCAACTTCAAGGCCTCACCAAGGCTTGCTCAGTGCACAGTCTCTGCCCCCGCGCCCAAGGTGAAGGGCCAAAGGCCCTGAGCTTTGGAGCTGCTGGTGCCCATGTCAGGGTTACATGGCGACTCAGTGGCCACTGTGCTTTCACAGTGCAAAGTGTGCCATTATACTGGGCCTTAGCCTCCATTTGCAGGTGGGGCTGCTGCCACCACCACTACCTCCTTGTGCAGGCTTCTCCTTTCATTCATTTTAAATGGCACAGCATATAATTCTTATTTTTTTCATGAACTATGTTTTAATTCCTACTTTGTATCAAGTAACCACAAATTTGAGCAGTTTTTCACTAAAGACTGAGAAAACACCAGAAGTCAAACAGAATAGCAGCACAGATGAACTGGGAACATACAAATCTCATGAAAAATATTCTCAGGATGATCTTCATTGTGTTTTATTTTACCTTGTTCCTTGCTGTAAGTCATCAGAAGACAGAAATTTCGGGACAAACCGCAGATTGCTCTGGTGGGCAGAGCCTGCAAAGAGCCAAATCTTTCTCCATGAGGCTGGGTGAAGCAGACCACAGGTACAGGAGCACTTGGGGAGCCCACATACTCCCCCCACTTCAAGCCTTTTATCCATGACAAAGGGCTCTAAAAACAAGGAAAGTAAAAAGTGTGATTTTTTAAAACAGGTGTTAAGTACAGAATTACTTCTAATTTAAATTCTAAACAAAGAGAAAATCTCATCTGAACTCTTTGGGGCCAAGAATTATTTCACACCTTTTTATTTCCCCATGCTGAGCATGTACAAATATGTATTCTTTATTTGATTTTTATTTGTAGCTCAGGCCTTTTTTTATTTTTGTAAAAAATTTCTGGTTAATAACTCAAAATTTCTTGAAATCTGAGCAGAGGAAAAAAATGTGTTACTAAGCACATTTCTTCTAGCCTCACTGAAATATCTAAACAAAAGTGGATACATAAGGGGGATTATAATTTGGAAGCACAACAAGCCATATGTACACAGGATGGTTAAAAATTAAGAGCACATGTGACACAGGAAAGCCGAACTCCTGAGGACAGGGGACACCACCAACTCTTCTACATGCTGAGGGCAGCAGCTTCTTAGCAGATGATGGATAAATGGAAAAGTGCATACTAACGGAGCATATCAGGAGGGCTAGAGCACAAGATGCTCCAGCGTGTGCTAATGAGTTCTGGAGAAGAAGGAGTTGTCCAAACACAGCAGGGTGTGGCTGCAGAAGGTGAGGGAAGGCTGCAGAGAAGGTACCCATACACCTGCCACAAACAGAAGTGGCAGCCGTCCCTCAGATCCCAAGTAAAAAACTATCAAGAAAAAAAAAGAAAAAACAAAACTATCAAGAAGGAATCCAGAGGGAAGAAACTAGGGCTTTCAGAGCTTCTATTCAATTCTATTTTGTTTGTTCTTTTTGACTGTTTTACATTTTATTGATCTTTTAAAAATGGATTTTCTTCCTTTTGACATGTAAGAGTTTAATTAGGTATTTTCAACTTTTCAGAAGAAACGCTCCTCATACAGCTCCAAGTATTTCCACATAAGCATATCTGGTCATCCAGATGACCCCCTGGACTTTGCTTGCACTGGCCTCAGTGCAAACTGTGCTTGGACACAGAGCTTGGGGCTTGTGTTTGCATTCTGAGCAGATGCCACAGAAGGCCCGAGGAGTCAAGGGGCAGTAATGTGTGGAAGGTTTTGCAGTGGCCCGTGGGATAAATGCCATTCAGAAACACAGGCAACCTGCCCTGAGAAGCACCAAGTTTGGAAGCAGTGAGTGCCATTGTACACAAGACACCATCCGGGAGCCGAAGACACAGTGATGAGGAAAACAGGCAGATTCCACTCCTCGTGGAGTTACGTTCAAGGTTGGAGGGAGACAGACAAATAAATACAAATACGGTATGTCAGGTGGTGAACTAACTGCTCTGAAGCAAAACAAAGAAGGGGACTGAGAACAATGAAACTGGTGCCAGAAGTACTGGAGTCTGAGAACTCTCAGAGGTGCCTGAGTCTCAGAAGAGGCCTAAATGAATGAGGGAGCAGGAAGAGGTATCCCTGAGCTGTACAGGGAACGCTGAGTGGGAAGTCCCTGAAGTGGGGATCAGGTAGGCTGGTACCACATTCTCACTGCCAGCACATACACTGCTCAGTTCCTCTATCTACACCAACCCTGAACAGCTAATTAGAAGTAAGTATAGTAGTAAATTAGATTGCATTTATTAAGTTTTTTGGATTTACTGTTAAATTATTTTGATATGTTAAAGTAATGGAATATATTTAAAAATAATGACCCTGATAATGATAGTAGCTAAAATGATTTTTAAACTGTCAAAAACACAAAGCAAAAATTACAGCCTTCTACTATGAAAGACAACATTGGAGATTTGATTTTAGTAAAACAATACTGTGTAACATATTAACATTTTATAATTGAATTTTCCAGCTGGAGGTGGTGATACACACCTGTAATTCTAGTACTCTGGGAGGCTGACGCAGTATTATTCCAAACCCAACCTGCAAAATTAGCGATTTAGTGAGACCCTGTCTCCAAAAAGAAGCAAAAACAAAAACAAACAAACAAAAAACAAACAAAGGCTGGGGGGAGTGTAGCTCAGTGTAAAGGCCCTGGGTTCAAGGAAAAAAAGATTTACTAGTTAAATGAGTTCTGTTTATATTTAACATGTGTTTGACAGAGATGAGATATGAGCATAAAGAATTTACATTTAAGGCTCTCTCTGACATATTTAAGTAATATTATTACAGGAAATACTGTAAGTGAGCTGGAGACAGGCTGTACTCACAAGTCACTCCAGAATATCTGGAAAATAATTCCATTCACAATACCTTAAAAAATAAAAAAAACTAGGAATCAACCTAACCAAGGAGGTGAAAGACCTCTACAATGAAAATTATAGAATATTAAAGAAAGAAATTGAAGAAGACATTAGAAAATGGAAAGACCTCCCTTGTTCATGGATTGGAAAAATTAATGTTGTGAAAATGGCCAAATTGCTAAAATGATCTATGCAATCTCTGTTAAAATATCAACAACATTCTTCATAGAACTAGAAAAAATAGCCAAAGCAATCTTGAGCAAAAAAGAGCAAAGTGGGAGGCATTATAATACTAGATTTCTTTTTTTTTTCTTTTTTTAATTTTACACCAAGAACATGTATTGGTACATTCTACATACAATGGTCACATTCATTACATTAATTCTGTACCTATACATGATGTATCTTGGTTCTCCCCCCTCTTCCCCCCCTCCCCTCTGCACCCTCCCTCCCTATTTACAGCAGGTTCATTCATCATTTTTATAATACTAGATTTCAAGTTATATTGTAAAGCCACAGTAACAAAAAACAAAACCAAACAAACAAACAAAACCATGGTACTGACACAAAAATAGGCAAACTGGCCAACAGAATGGAGCAGAAGACACAAACAAATCCATGCACCTACAGTCATCTGATTTTTGACAAAAGGGCAAAACATACACGTTGGAGAAAAGACAGCTGCTTTAACAAGTGGTGCTCGAAAAACTGGATATCCACTTGCAGAAGATACAAACTAGATTCCTATCTCTCATCCTGTACTAAAATCAAATAAAAATGGATCAAAGACCTAGATATAGAACCAAAAACATTGAAACTGCTGGAAGATAATACAAGGGAAACACTTGAATCATGGGAACAGGCAAAGAGTTCCTCAACAGGACTGCAGTAGCAGGGAATCAACAAATGAGACTACATCAAATTAAATAGCTTCTGGGGTTGGGGATTTAGCTTAGTGGTACAGTGCTTGCCTAGCAAGTGCAAGGCCCTGAGTTCAATCTCCAGCACCATCCCCCACCCCCTGTCCTGCAAAAAAGCTTTTGTACAGCAAAGAAAACAAGAGTGAAGAGACAACCTACAGAATGGGAGAAAATCTTTGCTAGCTACTCTTCTGATAGAGGATTAATCTCTAGAATATACAAAAGACTAAAAATAAATTATCCCCCCAAAACCCAAATAACCCAGCCAAAATATAGGCAAATGAACTGAATAGATGGTTCTCAAAGGAAGAATTGCAAATGGTCAATAAGTATAGAAAAAAAGTTCAACATCTTTAGCTGTTGGGAAAGTACAAATCAAAACTACTTTGAGATTCCATCTCATCTCTGTCAGAATTGCTATCATGGAGAATACAAGAAAACAACACTGATGTGGATGCTGGGGTGGGTACTTAAACTGGCACAACTGCTATGGAAATCAGCATGGGTATTCCTCCGAAATCTAAAATTAGAAATACCATTTGATTCAGCTATACCTCTCCTGGGTATATTCCTGAAAGATACAACATACTACAGTGATACATGCACACCCACATTTATAGCGGCACAATAGCTAAGCTGTGAAAGACCCTAGATGCCCATTAACAGATAAACGGATAAAGAAAATGTGGTATATTTACACAATAGAGAATTACACAGCCATAAAGAAGAATGAAATCATGTCTTCCCTCTTGTTCGCACAATCCTAGTGTGTCGCCACATTTCAAGGCTTTCCCTGGTAATAACCATCCTCCCAGCTCCCTGGGGAGGCTACTGTCCAGCATAGCTATCCTTTACCCTTGAGCTCTCCAGGCTTTCTTCCTGCCCCTGGCATAGCACTCACCCCTCAGGACATTGCTTTAGCTGCCTGTGCCTGTCCTGCTCACATCTCTAAGAAGCTGAGGCCATTCATTTTTGTGTCCCTAGAGTCTGGGTGAGGGCTTGGCACTGTAGGAGCTGTCCCACAGGTTTTTTTTTTTTTAAATAGATTTTTATTAAAATTTATCCAAAATTACAGAAACTTACAGGCCATTACACAAGCTTACAGACCACAATACATTGCGCCTTTTGCTTCTGACAGTGAGCAATGCAAACAACCACATAAATAGCAGCATTAAGTCACAACTACATGAAGTTACTGTGTTACCTAGTGTACATGTCACTGTTTTAAGTTTGGGTTATTAGGTTCTTATTTTTAAGATATCATTGCTCCTCTGGATTCCCATTCCCCTCCCCCTTCGTCCCACAGGTTTTGCTGAATTCTACTGAAATCCCAATAACATACCGGATAGGTGATTTCTTTGACTTGTTCCCGGGTCTCCCTGAAGGCAAATTGCACCAACAGCCCCACAGCAGCAGGAAGCTCGCCTTCAATGTTGAGCTTGCCTCCTGGCCTGGTGGTGTGGGCTGTGTGGAATAGCTGTCGTGGGGTCTGCCCATAGGTTTTTATCATGGTTTCTAGTGCTCGTCTCTGAACTGGATCTTCTACTGCAGAGACATCCATTCCAAAATATGTCTGTAGAGTGATAAAGAATATGAAGTATAGAACTAGAAAGTAAGACTTGGCAAAAATACCAAAGGGAAATAACACTTTGTTTTATTCCTAGGCAATGGTTTTACTTTTCTCTATTTCAATGGGAAATGATTGAAAAATGTTTTTGATCAGGTTAACTCTCATTGATAGTTTCATTGAGATCACAATAGGAGTAATCAGTGTTTCTGGGTGAGTGACAAAAACAATGCATCTTGCCTGACTGGTGCTCATTAGTATGTTTAGGGTCTGAGAACATTATATAAGATTTCATGTATAACTAAATTATTAATGAAGTTGCTTGTCCAAGTGATATACAGGAAGAGACAAAAGGAAGTTAAAATGCAAAGCTAGCAAGTAGTTCAAAAGAAAATTTGGGTTTAAATGAAAATTGTAAGTGAACCCAAAACAGCAGCAGTGAACATTCTAAGCTCTAGGGGTTGCCACGTGTATTTCCTTCTCTGCTGCTAAAGCTAGCAGTCAGTGTCACACCTGCCACACTATGCCTGTCCCCATAGATGGTTTACTTTTAGCACTAAATCAGTTACAGCAGACTTTATTTGCATGTCTAGATATAACATTCCCCTAAGCAGCAAAATAAAGTTTCAAAGACACTCCAGAAGTTAAATAATCTTCACCACTGCCCTCAACCCCCACTCCAGCACCAAGGATCAAATGTGTGCTAAAATGCTTATCTAAGCAGGGCCGTTCAAAGGACTACTTGATTTAATGTATTTTAAAAAAATCAGATGAGGATTGGTATACTACACTAGCTGGAGTTGCTCTTAAGTTTTTTTTTAAACGATGCTTCTTTACATTCTGTGGCATCAGTTTCTAAGGGAACCCTGTGTATTAGGGAGTGACAAATAAAGGTCAAAAGTCATTTCTATGTACCTTTTAAAAAATGTTAATACTTATATGTCCTTAATTAGGTGGCAAACATTATCCTATATGAATTTAAATTCTCATATATGAGTTTGATTTTATCATCCACTTTATAAATGTATACATTTAGCTACAGAAAAGTTAGGTTATTTGCCCAAGGTCATATGGCACGTGGCAGAGCCACAGAATGAAGATATGAACTTAATTTTGAATTCAGAGACTATGTACTTACTCATTATACTTTCTTTTGCTCCCAGATTGAATTTTTCTGACTTCCTAGAACAAGAGTATAACTATATCCTTTTGAAATTCTAAAATCCTCCAAATTGATAAAAAGAATTCTAGTCAGATGAGAACTATCTTGTGTATTTTATCTTTGAATACTTTCAATGTGAATTTATATAAGAACATAGTAATTGATAAGATGGTGCAAGATTATAGTGTACTGAGTGTACTGAGGTCAATATTAAAATGCCTAATTGTTCTCCAAGTTCCATTTTAGGGTCAAATATAAACAAAGTTCAAAAATCAAACCTGAACCTTGACCTTTACTTTATACTTAATGGGGTTTAGGGCATGCTACCCCAAGATACAGTTACTGGGCACATTGAATATTTTAAGATGGAGGAGCATGAGGAACAGCCTGTGCAGGAAGGACCCTCTGGCCTTCCCCTGAAGTGGGTCAGAAGACTCTCAGGTGGGAGGTACCCTCCTTCCCCTAGGAAAAGAGCACCTTTAGCTTCAAAGACAGATGAAGCTGCAAGGGGAGGAACGTGGACCCATGTGCCTCACTATTTCCCCTAGCTCACTGTGCTTAGCTCATCTTCTTTTGCCCTACCCTAAGTCTGTATGCTTTTTTCCTATTAAACTCTCTTGTTATAGGACCCAGCCAGTGAACCAAGACGGATAGAAGAAAAAAAAAAAAAACAAAACCCAAAACATGTTTTCCTCTATTCCTCCTCTACCTACTAGTGTTACATACAAAATTATTATTTGCCAATCTAACTATATTATTCTTACTTTTCCAAATAAAATTACCCAAAGCATATGTATATCTTCTAGTAGAATAATCAGTAAACCTGTCTTATTCTCTCTTTTAGACTGTAAATCTCATAAGGAATTTAATTTTATATTACCTTGAAGGTACCCAAATAATTAGAGAGAAAAATGCACTAGAGAGGAGTCTATTTTTAGACTGTTTTGGGAATGGATTTCTGGCATTAAAAAGCTCAGATACAGGGAGACATAGTGACGCAGGCCTGTAATCCCAGGACTCTGTTAAACTGAGGAAGGAAGACTGCAAGTTTGAGGGTCTACCTGAGTAATTTAGCAATTGTTACAAGGCCAAGATCCAGTCCAATTCAACCTGGTAATTTTAAAGTTGGAGAAACAATGAAGTTAGATGTCTTATGCAGTGGATTATAGTAGCTGATTTCTCCTGGGACCTTTCACTTTGCAGACCTTAGTGGGACTCAACTACCACACCCAGGTCCATCCATTCCACTGTTCCTCCTAGCCCTGGCTACCCTGGTTACCTTTGTACCTCTAGAGCCCAGACGAACAGGTTTCCTGAACACATAAGGCTTTAAAAAAAAGGTTGGTCTGGCCTTTCTTTTTTTCACATGAAGAAGTACAAGTGAAAGTAACAATTCCACTTCCAGGAATTTGTCTTCAAGAAATAGATATACCTAAAGAAATAACCTCAGGAATATTCATCTTAATTTAATAGCCAACAAATCCTACCTAAATATCCAATGAGAGCACACTAGTTAAATAAATTATCATACAGCCATGCTTTGGAATGATAAGTAGTCTTTAAAAATTATGTAGACTATTTAATGACTTGAATAAATTTGAGAGTATATTGTCCAGAGGGAGGAAAAAGTTACCAAATATTGTTAATATTATTATAGTACTGGAATGATATACATGTATAGAAAAAGTCGGGAAGGTTTTTGTTTGTTTGTTTGAGACAGGGTTTTGCTATGTATTTGAGGCTGGCCTTGAACTCACTGTGTAGCCCAGGTTGCCCTAGGACTCCCAGCAATCCTCCTGTCTTAGCCTCCCAAGTGCTGGGATTACAGGTGTGTGCCACCATGCCCAGCTGGAAGGGGGTTTTGATATTTATCTTTGGGTGGTGATACGAAAGCTTATTTTTAAATTTATTTTTTGATATTTATCTCTGGGTGGTGAAAGGTAAGTTTATTTTAAACTTTATATATTTTTCTAAAGAGGCATATGTATTGTTTCTGCAATAAGGAAAAATGGTGCCATTTTAAAACAGGACATGTATGTGGGATAGCATGCAGAAGAGAGTTAGGACAGCAAGCTGACAGCTCTCCTTGGAAAGACTGCTTACCAGGTAGCCTGGGCTGGTGTCTCAGGAACCTGGATTCCAGGAGTCTTCCCACCATTCCCTAAGCGACCTACCTGGCTCTCTGTGCCTAAACTGTACAAACAATAGAGCTTACGGTGAGCATTTGCTTCTTTCTGGGAGTTTGGAATTGGAATAGGTGCAAGGCAGATGGTGCCTAATAGAATCAACCCCAAAAGACCCTGGGTGCTGAGTCTCCAACAAGCTTCCCTGGCAGACAACACTACACATATGGTATCGCAACTTAATACGGTATGTTGTTTGTGCTTCGCCAGGAGGAGACTGGCAGAAGTCTGGGCCTGGCTCCCCCAGACTGGGCCCTGTGCTCCTTTCCCCTTTTATACTGTATTCTTCACTGGATAAACCACAGTCATCTGCTGAGTCCTTAAATTCGTCTAGAAAATTATTAAAACTAGGAGGGGATCTTAGGGAACCTCTCCCTACCACAAATAGTACCTAAGGGTTTTTATGTTTTGTCTTTTTCTTTGTGGTACTGGGCCTTCAGTACCACAGGGCCTTCACAATGAGCTACATCCACAGCCCTTTTACATTATTTTTTTAATATTTATTTTGAAATAGGATCTTGTTATATTGCTAACTTGCTCAGGCTGGGCTTGAACTTTCAATCCTCCTGCCTCACCTCTCAGAGTGTTAGGACTGTATCACCATCATGCTTCAGGTATTTTTAAAGACAGGAGATATAGTCAGGTGCAGTGGCATAACCCTAAAATCCCAGTGAGTCAGGAGGCTAAGGCAGGAAGATCAAAAACTCAAGTCCAGCCTGGAAAACTGAGCAAGACTGTCTCAAAATAAAAAGGACCAGGGGTGTGGCTCAGTGGTAGAGTGCTTGCCTAGCATATGCAAGGTCCTGGGTTTATGCATGACAATTACCACAAAACAAACGAAAACCCTCAAGAAACCTGGGTAAAAATAGCAACAGTTGAGTGTAACTGGCAATTCTCTTTAATAATGGGTATTTTAAAGGAACAGCCTAAAAACAAACCTTAAAATATTCAGGTTCTATTTTATATGTATTCAGATGACTTAAAAATGATTTTAAAAGACACTTACAGCAGGATGGAAAACATTGATGGCTTGAACAGAAGGTTTCCCCTTTTGCTTGTACCCAAACACTAAGTCAATCCAGTGACAGATGTTCTGGGACACGTGGTCAGACTCCAGAGCCTGCCGGTGGATGAGGATAAAAAGACGAGGATCATTCCGTGCCCAAGGAGGAAGATTGACATGATTAACCCGTTCGCCATTCTGACGCACGCCAAAATCAAAGCCTGAAGGAGAAAATGAATATAAATTGTTAGCTCCCCCAAACCACACTTCATTCCACCAACCGAGTAGGGCTTAAGTGGCCTAGGGAACATGTGGTTGTGTACTACAACCAGGAGGAGACGAAAGAAGGATTTACCGTCTAAGTAAGAAACATCATTGCTCTCCTACTTCCTTCTCTACTGGTAGGGCTGTGTGGATAAATGCTATCCTAATTAAAGTTGAGATCCTTCAATTTTATCTTTTTACCACTTTATAACATGACGAAAAAAAAAAGCAGAAGATCATTGTCCCTGCATTCCAATATTTTCACGACTAAAATTTTTGAATGTAATATTCATTCAATTATAAACTTGTTTAAAATCACTGTGTCCTCCCCTACACATGACCACCACACAACTGAATCACGAAAAATATCACTAAAATCACATAATAATGTTAAAAGTTTATGATCATGTGGTGTCACATTACAGGCCATCCATGGCTGAATGTGGTCTTTGGGCCATGGGTTGGGCATAACTGTACTAGGCATGCCAGCACCAACAAAATAAAATCAACACATCAAATAAGAGGGTTCTTCTGGGATATAAATGAGCTAGTATCTAACTGATTAGTTAGCTAGTGTACAAAAAAATCTTAGAAGTGTTTATTTTTAAAAATTGTCCTAAAAGAAATAATTTTGAATAGAAAATGTTTTGGTATTACACTCTATAGACATAAAAACCAAATACTACAACAATAAAAATTTACAAGGATGTCTTAAAAGTTGAGTAGCTCCATATAAAATTAAGTTGTTGTCTACTTGAATGTATGAACACAAAAGAATTTACCAATTTGGAAGCATTTGGAAATGATACAATGTGAAATATAAAATGAGGACTTCATCAAATTCACACTGGGTGTGGGCATCTCAAGGAGCTTGTGGTCCTCCTAGAAAGCAGCTACAGGGTGGTTCAGGAAGGCCTGGCTGAGCACCCGCAGAACTCCACACAGCTCTGGGGGAAGCAGCAGCAGGGGTTGATTTATTTAAGAGAGGCATCTAGGGGGAAGGTGGAGGGGGCCTGGCAGGAGGGAGTCTCCACAGACTCAATAATTCCCAACTTTTGGGTGCACGGGGTGAATCACAGAGGTAGATCATCCACTTAGTAGACAACTGAGAAAATGAGAAGAATGCCGATAGGAAATGACCTGGTGAACATTAGAGAAAATTGTACAGTGTTTTCAGAAAATGGCTATAACATTTCCCATATGCTTTTCCAGAACCTTGCTATCCTCTCAAATAGGAGCAGTCTGTGTGCCTAAATCCCTAGACTGAGCTGGTCCTGATTTTCTGATCTGCAAAAACTGATAGAGGATAAATTTATTGTTGTTTAAATCATTTTATTTACAATGTTCTGTCTTTAGTAATGGTATTTCCACTTACAAAATATAGTAATTCTTGATGGCTGAAAATTAAATGAATGCTGGCAGTGAACTATACTTTCCTTTTCTAAATGGGAAATGGGTTAAATATTAGTTTCACATTGAAAGTCACAGGAAGGTTCTCAAACCGCAGGTACTGATATTTGCCTGAGGCATTTTCAGATGGGTAACATGATGGAATATGTCCAGGGCAACTAGCAGTGTGGCTTTTTCAGTAATTCTCCAAACAGCCTCAGAGAAGCCAGTTAGAAAATAATTCTAAAATGATTCATCGAACATTAATTTCCCTATAGATATAATTCTCAATTTCATATATTCCTGAGAGTCACATAAGAACACGAAATTAAGGAATATAACCCAAAAGTACCCCTCACAGGGTTAAACGATGCTTGACTAAATAAAAGGTAAAGTTGTTGCAAACATCACAGAAAGTTTAATTTTACCTTCCAGAATCCCTTTTAGTTATTAGATAATTCTGCTTAGAGTATTTTATTTCTATCCTTGACTTTTTCATAATATCACTGAGATTTTGGTTGAGTTACATTTGGTTGAGCTACATTCAATGTATTCATGTCTCATTTAAAAAATAATGAGTGTCAAGGACTGGAGTTCGATCCCCAGCACCAAAAAAAAAAAAAAAAAATAATAATAATGAGTGTAACATTTATAATAAAAGTAATTTATATAATAAAAATAACATACACACTTTTAAGAAATTTTAACAGTTAAAAGTTTAAGTCTTTCAAATATGTTTAATCCTATGAAAAACTTAACATCCTTAGGCTTGCCTGGAAATAAAATTATACACTTATCAGCAATGATTTGTCTTATTTGAGAACTCAAATTATAGGGCTTAGAAATGCCATACTTATTTTGGAAAACTGTAAGATCATCACAAACCTTCAGAAATAAAAAATGAAAATAATTTGCTGCTATACCTTCACGGTTAACTAAAAACTCAGGAAGATAGAAAAACTCTGGGATAAGTTCTTTCACATCAGTCATGGATTCGAAAGATGAGAGACGCCAAGTTGTATTTGTAGAATGAAAAGTTCTGTCTGGAATGTCAAAACTTTGATCTACAAAGAAATACAAATGATGCAATTAAGATATTAAAGATTTAATTCCATTTGAAACCTGTCATAACTTTTGCTATTTCAAAAATTCAAAATAATATTCATTTTATTTGCCCATAGTTTAAGAGATTATTCATAATCTTGGGAATACTTTTATATATTTCTGTAATATTTTGAGACCATATTATATTACTTTAATCTGTACTATGCTTTAACATATCTCTAACTAGATGAAGTTATATCATTTACTTGTTTAATTACTATGTTCTATTCAAGTGGATTGAAAGTTCTACGAAAGGAGGAGCCCTGGGGTATTGCCCACACCCAGCGTTTAATAAGTATTAGAAAAAGATTTCTTTATTGAGTGAATGAATAATAAAGAAGGAAAATTAAAATTCGGATAGGTAAAGAGTTTTTTCCCTATCAGGAAGCAAAATTATTCGTTCATCGCTAATTGTTAAGACCATTTTCTGTCTTGTAAGGGTGGAGGACATTGCTTTTTAAATGTTCTAGCTAAAGCACTTAAGTACAATAGCCTACAAATGAATAAGATAAAACTAAGCATAGTCACTCTTTTGTTAATTTTTTTTTGTGGTACAGATCAGGAATGATCAATTGAGTTTTGTCTCTATCTCTTTTCTGCCAACAATGATCAGACTTTCAAGGCCTAGGGCAGATTTGGACTAATAAATGATACTCAAAGGCCAGCCCTTGGAAACATCAATGAAGTACACATTTTTCTTCGAAAAGTGTTACATGGTCTAAAATTCCTCTAACTAGCTAACTAGCACATCCTTTCATGTGGGGACTGTCACAAATGCATCTCAGCATCAAGCAAAACACAATTTCAAAATGATACACTCCATTTCTTCTATACACATTAGCTGCTCTGCTGAGCATATTTTCTACTACTCTTACTACTTTCTTATCTATTCTGTTGAGTCAGATAGCACTGCTTGGCCACTGTATAAAATCTGGAAAAAGTAAGTTTTATAAATATTTACTTTTTTCTCAGAAAGTAAGCCAGAGCCATTCTGCCAGGCCATGGTGGTAGGAATCTGTGGTTTCCTAATAATTTGTTTCTAAAAAATACTACTGCAAAATCCTGTAATCTAGACCAATGATGGTGAACCTTTTAGAGATCAAGTGCCCAAACTGCAATCCAAAACCCACTTATTTATTGCAAAGTGTCAATACTGCAATTGAACCTGAATATCCAATGGTTGGCTGCTGGGGCCACTTGGCTCATTCACATGCTGACAGAGTGGGCTCTGTGTGCCTGTTGCAGCATGCTTGCCCCAGACTTGCCACCACTGATCTAGACTATCCTTATACTCAATCAGTGGTTCTCAATGGGCAGCATTTTTGCCCTCCCATGTTATGTGGTAATGTCGGGAGACATTTATGGTTGTCACAGCTTGGGTTGGGGATGTGCCACTGACATTAGGGGGAAGTGGCCTGGGATACTACAGTTCACAGGGCAGTCCCTTTGACAAATTATGTAGGTCAAGGTGACTATAGTGCAAAAGTTGGGAATTCCTGAACTGAACTGTAAATCAAAAAATAAATTCAAAAGTCAACTCATGAGATGAAAGTAAACAGTGATAAGGTAGTACCAAGATTAAAAAAAAAAATCTAGTCATAAATATACAACAGCAGGGTGTCATGCACACCTGTATTCCCAGCCCTCTGGAGGCTGAGATGGGAGGACAGCAAGTTTGAACTCAGCCTGGGCAACTCTAAGGCAAAATCCCGTCTCAAATTAAAAAAATAAAGCTGGGTATGGTGGCCCGCACCTTTATCCCAGCACTTGGGAGGCTGAGGTAGGAACATCACCATGAGTTTGAAGCCAACCTGGCTACATGGTGAGTTCAAGGTTAGTGTGAGCTACATAGCAAAACCTCATCTCAAAAAACAAAAAATTTAAAAAGGGCTGGGATGCAGCTTAGTATGAAAGCCCTGGGCTCAATCTCCAGTACTGCAATCAACAAATCAATAGCAAAGAAAACCTAGTATTATATTATAATATATTCATAATAGCAATATAAATGAAGATTGTTAAGTTTTAGTTTATTGAGAGTTTTATACTATAGATTCTTGGGCTACATTGAAAGAAACATTCTTAGATGAAGGGAGGCAACAGTTCTGTTAAATACTAAAGTGGCCCCAAAACCATGCCTAAAATATTGCCATTTTTTAATTATCGCATTCACAAATCAGAACATGTCCAGAAAAGTCTTCAGAATAGTCACAGGTTTGGAAGCTAAAGCAAACAAGGAAGGCTTTGAACAAGAGTTGTGAATATTGTTCATGAAGTACAGAGTGATCCCATTTATCTTTCAGTATTCCTTGCAACAGCTGGGTTAGGGTCATGTATATATGCAGCTCTCAACCTGATGTCAAACTAACGAGGAATAATTAGCCAAAGGAAAACAAGGCTTAGATGCAGAAAAGGGACAGGGCAACAAACTTAAAATATCTGAATAGCTGTAATGTGGAACATTTATTCTTTGTACTTACAGAGGGACAAGTATAAAAAAGTCCCTTTATAGACCAGAGAATACAAATTCATTCCTTCAAGAGGTTGCATATAAATAAAAAATATAAAGAACTCCTAGAAGGGTTGAATACACAAGTGGATAATGATTCCCCAAAGAATTCTGAGGAGCAACTAAAGAGCTAATATGCCAGTTTTCATTAGAAAGTGACAGGAGAGTGTGTCCCTATTTGCATATAAATCAGTAAATTCACTAAGTCATCCTCAGGCCTGCAGGCTGCTACTCCAAATGAAAAAGAGGAGGATGGGGAGGAGAGGGCGGAGGGGGAAGAGGAAGGGGAAGAGGAAGAACAGGAGGAGGAAGAAGAAGAAGATGATGATTTTGCAGTACTGGAGATTTCTTTGGGTCTAAACATTTTAGGTTTAGCCCTAAAATGTCCCCCCAGCGCCTTATGTATTCAGATGTAGGGTTCTGGGTCATGGGGGTGCTATACCCATCAGTGGATTGATTGATCTATTCATGAGTTCATGCTGAATGTGCTGGGGTCTGACTGGAAGAGGCAGGTCACTGAAAGTGTGACCTGGAAGAGAGTATTCTTCTCCCCAACAACTCCCTTCTCTCTCTCTACTTCCTGACTGCCATGGGGTGGGCAGTTTTCCTCTGCCATTTCCTTCCACCAAGCCATTTCTGCGTTGGAGCCAGGTGACCATGGACTAAAGCTCCAAACCATAAGCCAAACTGAATCTGTCTCCCTTAAATTATGAAGGTATCAAGTATTTTGACCCAGTGATGGGAAAACTGATTAATATGGGTTTGAGCTCTGAATTACATCTTTGGTCTTTTTTTTAAATACAGGCCTTAATAAATGGCTAAGGTTCCCAGACTAGGCTTGAACTGCCATCCTCCTACCTCAGCCTCCTAGAGCACTGGGATTACAGGTGTGCACCCACCATGCCCAACTGAGGTAGATTATTAATAGGCAATTATTACAGTGAAGGTGCTACTGTGGTTCTCATAGCTATTCACTACTTAGCTATAGTAAATGACAACAACATAGTCCCCCACAATAAACTACAATAGTGTGCTCTTTGTATAATTTACATAGGTTCCAAGGTAACTTGGGTGATTTGATATGAAAGGCTTTACAAAGTGAACTGTATATAATTTAAAAGAATAAAATTTATGATTTGTGATTACACTTTAAAAAAATTTTTTAAGAGAACTGCATTTTTATAAATTTATATACATACATAATTAGAAGAGAAATTTGAAACACTAGCAAAATGACTTCATTTACCACAGCTTTTTTGAGGAGAATTTTGGTAAAGGAATGAGTGGAATTCTTTTTCCTGTGGTTTGGTTATTCTTAGTAAGTTCTCAAGAAGCCAGTCAAGTTTGTTTGTTGATATGACCCAACATGATTTTGAGGGTAGGAAACATTCTTACCTTGATAGGCTAAAAACATTTTGGTAAAGGGAGGCATCCTGACCAGGAAGTGGAGAACGGTGCCACTGTTGGAGTAGTGGGAGCCATAGTGATAAGGCTGCACAGGAGGCATGGGGTCATCTTCCCTTGCTCCTTTGCGGTACTCCTCCTCCAAGTACTAAAGGATTCAAAATCAGAGAATTCATGACTGTGCACTCCATGCAATGCTGGGACAATGCAGGGTTTTTTTTTCCTGTCCTTTTGTACCACCACTTTGACACCATTCCCATGGCTTGCCCATCCTGCTCATGTCTGAGACCCCAGCCAGCCTGAGTGTCTATGAGTCTTCTCTTAAGCTTGGCAAGGCCTGACCATGTGAGGCCTCACCTGGCATTCTACACCTCTACTCTGTGTCCTCTCAAAGCCTTTCAGCTCTGCAGCCTCACTCCCAGCACTCCAGCTCCTAGTATCTAAGCTCATCAAGCACTCAAATAATGAAAACTGCTCCAATCAGTACAGGTGTCTGCATTTTAAAAGACAGTTCCATGGCACAATGATATGTTATTTAAAGAAACACTTGTCTAAAAGTGGAAATGCAAAAGAAATGTAAAGATATATGTTATCAATATTAATATAATATTTTACAGATGTTTTGCAGTATAACTACATAAAAGATAAAAATAATATAATGACTTTTCATTATTCCTATCCTTCCATCATAAGGTAGGAAGCAAAGCTAAACATTTAATATCTGTCACTATGCTCATCTTCCATGGCTTCTGTTTGGCTCTGATAACAAAGTCAGGTGTAGTGAATTTTCAATAGTCACTTTTGACTCTCACTGATTGCCCTGTTTTCCACTATAGAAGAATCAAACAGTGACAGTATAAGGTGCTTAGAGGGATGTTTCTGGAACTATGACATAAAAAAAAAATGTGGTAAATATGAGAAAATTGTTTTGGCTGTTCCTGTCTTGACACTGTTGTGAAGAATGCTATGTGTGGCAAAAGAAGATGTTTTGAATTTCCAATAGAATTTCAATAATATTATTTTCACAGAAACAGGTAATTAATTTCTATTTGAAAAATTTAAAATCTAGTAAATTTGTTTTAATAAACCAATACAAATTTTCTTCATATGACTAATAAGGATTATGGTATACAAGAAATGTGTTACTATTGTTATATAAATAGCACTAGAGGATATAAACAGCAGGTCTTTGGAAGTCTTTGTGATTTTTAAAAGAAATATAATTACTATGTATTTGAATAAACAATGGATTATTAGTTTTCAATTTATGCCAAAAGAATACCCTCTTTTTTAATTCTCTGAAATGTTTTCAGAGAATTAAGAAAAAGTAATATCTAATTTCATATAATGATTTCTAGGTATCTGTCAAAGTACAAGGAAATTAAAAACAGAGTCAATACTGTAAACTTAAAATTAGGTAGAGCACAAATCTATAAAACAAAACTCCATTTTCCACTTATCAAAGTATGAGTAGAAACTACAGCTACCTTGTAGGTGTCCACATAACGATCTTCTTTTTCTTTATACTGCACGGCTATAGGCTTAGAAAGATTTCTATAGAGGAAGGAATGATGGGGAAAAATGAAATTATTCGATACTGTCAGGATGAAGCTGCCTATGTCTACATCCTATGAGCAAATAAGTGATCAACAAAATGCTTGGCCCTGAGTTTACTGCTTACGTTAGTTTGCAACTAACAGTCACCATTCAAAATTATGACTTCATGAACAGTTACGGTAGAATTTTCCCACAGACTTGTGCCAACAGGAGGAATCCTTGATGCAGGTGTAACCTGAACAAGAAGAGCTTCTCCCCCTAAGTGTGCAGCTTCCTCTGGAAGCACAACTGATGCTGCCCATCACAGCTGATTCCACTCAAGCTTTGAAAGTTCTTGTCTCCATTTCCCAGACTCTACATCCCTGTCAGGCAGTTAGAGTAAAGGAAAGTTTGGACAGAAATTATGATCATGAGAAGATGCTATTTAATTATTAGCCTGATTAGTAAAAACTGAAGAAATAATACACACTTTAAATGATCAAGTTGAGATCTGGAGTACTGTAATGAGTGTTTTGGCATCTAATTAGATGATGATGCAGAGTGCATGCACACACACACACACACACACACACGTGAACATGTTAGTGCTGGGGTTTACACTGCGGAGCTCAAAAGAGAGCCCAGTGTGGTGGTTCATGCCTGTAGTCTCAGTGACTTGGGAGACTAAGCTGGGAGGACCATTTGAGCCCAGGAGTTCAAAACCAGCCTGGGAACATAGGAAGACATTGTCTCAAAAAGCAAAAAACAAAGAAGTTTTATAGAATAGATATGAATTCACATCTTAAAATAGGAAGAAATCTTGTTTAAGACCTTGGTATATAATTTTCTATAAATGCTGTAAATAGTATATTTTGGACACAAATTATATGAATTGATATGGCTAAAAAAGCAGAAATTACAGTTCAGCAAACTAAATTATTCAAAAATCAGTTATCATACTATTACCCATGGATAAGACATTTTGGAATATACCTGTCCATATGTTTTTTTCTGCTCATCTGTGTATGTGTACTTACTTTTTAAAATAAAAAGAATATCTTTTCATGCCCACAATATGCATTCCCATAATATTATTTTAATGGCTGTAACATATAACAACGTACTGAAACCTAGGCGTTGGGCATGTAAGTTATTTCTAATTTTAGCAACTTTCAGCAATGATGTGAAGACTACACTGACAGCTAAATCTTTACATACAGTGCCAATAAGCAGGACAAGCATGAAACTTACATGAGAACGTTTTGGTAGAGCACACATCCTACAGTATTTTCCTGTAAGAAAAACTCCCCAGAATCTAAATTGCTAAAAGAGAGTATGCACAGTTTAAGAGCGCTTTGGAAATACACTGTCAAACTGCCTTCCATAAAGACCGTATCTTATATCAGAATTGTATAAAATGTCCACCAGCAGTGTGTAAAATGTCTAAAAGAGAAACCACGTGCCATTGCTTTTTTAAAATTGACAAATGCATTAAGTGGAACCTAATTTCTTGAGAAATGCCTGAACCTAGGCCTATTTGAGGTGAGCAGTATAATTAAAATGTTAATATATAAGTGAAATATTTGGAGTCAATTTTTCTTTCAACTAAATAAGAGAATTTTTTCAAACTAAGCAAACAAAATATTCTCTCATCAACTACGGCCATTTGGTTACTATCAAATACAGTTCATTCAGGAAAGCAGAATAAATGCTCGATTCTTTTCCTTTATTTCTCAAATTTCAAAGCAAGGAACTCCAATCAAAGTAAGTCACCTCCAAAGGGACCAATGAGGTGTGCTTTTATTTTTGCCTTTTAAAATGGAATGGTCAGTCATGCCTAAAAATCTGCAGTCCAAGATGTACCAAATTTGAAACATCCTCAAACACTCCTTCAAAACTTTAAGATTTTGAAGCATTCGGATTTCAGATTTTTGGATTAGGGATGCTCAACTGGTATAGTCTCTGCAAACATTTCCAGATCTGAAATACCTGTACTCCTGGTCCCAAGCATTTTGGATAAGGGACTTCCAAGCCATATAACTAAAAATTTATGTATCTTTTTATTTCAGTGTGCTTCGATTACTTGCATCATTATTCTCTTTGCTTCTCAGACTGTCCTGTATTTGGCAGTGTGAGCCATTTCAAGTTGGTTTCTGCGTCCTTTTGACAAGACTATATTTGTTTCCTTGTTCTCTGACACAACAAATTAGGCTCATCTTGTATGTTTTTTTCTAATAAACTTATGAGAAACAAGAGAGAAGAAATTGCCATTTTACAGCCTTGAGTGAAATAATGATGCAAGCAATTATCAGCAATGGATGGAATCACTAGGTAAAGGTTCAGTGGGAGCTTAATGCATAGATACATCTAAGAGTCTCAGAGTGGGGTGTCACAGGCCCCTATGATGTGATAGGAGGTAATACAGAGCTCACACCAGGACCTACAGTGTATTCTTGTCTACATAAAGCTGAACTTGAATCTAATCAAGCCTTGGAACTAATTTCCAGTTTCTAGGAAATACAGAGGCTAGTAGAACAAAGTATAAGACTTTTTTTTCCCAACAAGTTAATATCAGGAGAAAATAAAGAGAAAACCCACATAATAAAAATTAAAGGCTATTGTGAATGTATGTTTTTAGATATACTTGCAATCTATGAGACAACAATCAATAATCTACAAGACAACAAGGACCTGATTCAAGTCAACCAATCATAAAAAGACATCTTTAAGATAATTAGGGTACATGTGAAAATGAACTGGATATTAGATGATATCATTGAATTAATTTTCTTAGATGTGATAACAGCACTGTAGTTACATAAGAAATGTTCTTTTTTTTTTTAAAAAAAAAAGATGTGTACTATAAAACTCAGAAGTAATACATTATAGTAAGATGTCTGACATAAACAGGAAAAAAAAGATGATGCAAGTTTGGTAAAAATCTTCATAATAGTTAAATTGGGGTGATGGGTATACAGGAGTTCATTATATAATCATTCTATTTTTGTGCATGTTTAAAATTTTTCATAATAAAAATTTTAACGACAAAAATATGAAACCAAAAGGTGATGATGTCTTCACTTACCTATAGATTGATGGATCATTGAGGTCAAGTGTCTCACTAACATAGTCAGCAAGTATAAATGGGAACACTGGGTACTGCATGAGATCATTGAAGGACCGGCCAGCATGTTTGTTTAAGTGAGTCAAATACTCAAAATTAGTAATTTGTCCAGTATACCACAGGTTTGTCAGAGCAGTAATGTTGCCATATTCCAGAAGATTTGGGAGGTTATTTGTGAGTATACTGTGGTACACATCATCACGAACCTAAAAGAGAAGGATAAAGAAAACCAGCTATTATTTTTAGGGTCACTGACACTTTTCTTTGGAGAATGATGACATTATAAATAGGTTACTAATCTTAGGTCTTCCAAGAAAATACTTTTGCCCAATATAATTAATTGGTAGAGAACTGAGATTCACTGGCAGGACTTTCTCCTGAAGTTGGGCTCTTGGCCCCTGGCTTTCCTACTGAAGAAATCTACAGTATGATGATCTCTATCTATAACTTCTAAGGAAAAGCTCATGCAGAAAAGTCATTTCTATACAGATACTAAAAAAAAATCAATGAAGAAAAAAACAGGAATTTTCTTCTAGATAAATCACAACATAGTGTAGTAGAAAGAGCATATCTTCTGTACTGGAGGATTTAACTAGGTAAGGACAGATGTGGTCTGTGTTCCTACTAAATCTTTGTGCTACAATTGTAACAATGGGGTGATAATATTTATTTCTTAAGAATTAAATAAAATATCCTACATAAAAAGTTAAATTCCTATTATTGATTGAAAAAATACAAACTCTCCTCTAGAGAGTCACAAAAGTTTTTTTTCACAGAAAAAGGGTACTGATTCTTCTAAAGCAATTACATAACAGGTAATAAATGAACAAAAAAAGACAAGCTCAGCTTCTGCTAAAAACAGACTTGAAACACCCATCCTAACTGTGTATATGCTCAGGCACAGTAGAGGGTCACACACAGGTGTGCATAGTGAGAGATATGGCTTAAAGAAAATTACAAGAATGTGAAACTGGAGTTGTAGGTAAGAACCCAAACCTATAGCCAAATCTGAAGGATGCCAAATGATGAAGTTAAGATGAACAGAATGAAATTTATGACAGACTGTATATCAAGCTCTGCAATGAAAAGGAAGCATTCATTCATCTAATGAGTACTTATTGGACACTTACACATCAGTAATGTTCCCAGTGCTGATGATATAGCACTTAAAAAAGCCAAGTCTTGACATTATGTTGGGAGAGGCAGACAATGCTGGATGCTAACCAGTCTTATGGAGAAAAACAGCATAGAAAAGGAGATAGGGATGCTTGGGGACCAGAGGACTATATTTTATATAGTCAGGCTTAGGAAGAGAGTGCAACTGTTATTTGATATCATCTAGAAAGATCTAAAGAGAAGACATATGATCAGGGAACCTGAAAAAGTGAAGAAGTGAGTCACTAGATTTCTAAGAGGAAAGGCATTTCGAGGAAGCAGAAAACGCAAAGCCTGAAGTATAAGTGTGTCTGATATATTCAAGGAAAAGAAAGTCACCACGGATGGAGCACAGGAAGTGAAGGAGAGAATGGTAAAAGATGAGTTCAGTAAAGAAATAAGGTACCTGATTACCTAGGGTTTTATTAGGCCACTGTAATTGTTTTGGCTTTAACTGAGTGACATGGTAAGTGACCGGATGGTTTCGAACAGAACAGCATGATCCATATCTACTGGTGTTTCACCAAAACAGTCTCAGGGCTGTGTATGGAACCAGCTAGGAGGCCAGTTAGGAGAGGATTTATGCAGGAGACGAGGGTAGCTTAGACAGGATGGTAACAGTAGAAGCTGTCAGATTCTGGGTGCATTCTGATGGAGTAGACGTGCAGATGAAAGAAACGAAATAGTCTAGGTCTAGGTCAATCTCAAGGTTTTGGGTTTGGGCATCAGTAAGATGGAGCTGTCATTTATTGAGATGGAGAAAATTAGAAGGAGATTTGGGGGAAGATGGGAAGTTCAGTTTTGTATGTGTTATGTTTGAGATGTCAATTAGTGACTTCTAAATGGAGATGCCACTTTAGGAGCTAGCCTTCAGGGGACAGGCTTGAGTACTGGTATAAAGTTATAAAATGTTATGATATAGATGGCATTTTAAAGCCATGACATAGTATGAGAGAAAAGAGGTCCAAGGAATGTGACCTCAGATGCCCAGGGTAGAGATGGATGGCAAGTAATAGGAGAACTGGAAGAAAGTGGTAACCCAAAAGGCAAGAGAAGGAAGGTTCTTATAAGGAAGAAAAGACTAATCAGCAGAGCCAAGTACTGCTGATAGGGTGAGGACCAGGATATATGGCCAGAGATAGGGCTTCGCAACATGGAGACATGGTGACCCTGACCAGAGTGGCAAGAAGAAAGCATGACAGGAGCCCTTCAAGAGCCATGGGCAGGCACCTGAGGCAGTGGCATGTACAGCTTTCCCCAAGAGGCTTTCTACGAGGGAAGCAGAGAAGTGGTACCTGATGGGATAGTGTGTGTGTGTGTGTGTGTGTGTGTGTGTGTGTGTGTGTGTACTCTACTACAGCACCAAGCAAGTTCAAAGTACTCCTTTCAGTCTTGAGGGAATCCAAATTTAGCACAATTGTGGAAGTCAAAATGAATCTTCATATAACCAAAAGTTTACTCTAATTAGGACTAAGAAGTAAAGAAATTTTTATTTGATTCCTAAGCAGTAAGTTAAAATTTAAATAAATTAAACCTTCATATAGTAAGGAGAATTACACTGGTCACATAATCACACAATATACATACATACATACATATATATCAAGTTGAATTTACCTTGGTATTATCAAATGCTAACAGGAGGGTTCTTCCATTTGTTAAAAAGATTTCTACAGCATTATCTCTCAGTTGCCACCAACGCTTATGAACTTCTTTAATTTCTTCATATGTCCAGGAAAATGATGCTGGTTCTAACTCTCCCTGAAGGGTCTAAAACAAAGAAAATGGAAAAAAGTACTTGCTTTATTTTATTTTATTTTTTGGGGGGGTGCTAGGGATCAAACTCAGAGCCTTGTGCTTGTAAGGCAAGCACTCTAACCACTGAGCTAAATTCCCAGCCTCAAAAGTACTTGCTTTATATCAAATGTAAATAATTAGTTTAATTTTAGATTTTTAATAAAATATCCAAGTGAAACAAAAACCTTTCTTTTGTGGCAAAATAGTGATAAGATTAACTGAAAATCTTCCCACTATAAAACACTTCAAATATTAGATAAAATCTAGCAATTAAAAAAATTATGACTTCTTTTGGACTAGTTTTAGGTTTACAGAGAGTTGTACAGCTATAAAAGACCGTCCCCATGTATTCCACCCCCTGCCCCTCATATGCAGTTTTCCTATTATTAATGTTTGCATTTGGTGTAAAATATTTACTACAATTGAACCAATATTGAGATATATTATTATTATATTTTTTTTAGACAGGGTCTTGCTCTGTAGTCCAGGCTGGTCTCAAACTCATGATCCTTCTGCCTTAGCTCGATGTATTATTTTTTACATAAAGTCCATAGTTTATCTTAGGGTTCATACTTGGCGTTGCACACTCTGTGGGTTTTGACAAATGTATAATGGCATGTATCCCCCATTATAATGTCATACGTAATAGTTTCACTGCCCCCAAACCTTCTGTGCTTCACCTATTTATCTCTCCCTTCTCCTGACCCCTGGTAATCACTGATCTCTTCCCTGTCTCTATAGTTTTGCTTTTGTGAGGATGTCCTATAGGTGGGATCATATTGAATGTAGCCTTTTCAGGTTAGGATCTTTTGCTAAGCAAATCTTCTTTTATATGCATAGCCGAGCTAGCAAGAAAATAAGGGAAATAAAATCCCAGAGCCAAAAAGAAAGGAGAATTTGAAAAACGGTAGTGAGGAGAAAGTGCACTTTGGCTGCCCAGTTGTTAACACAATCCATGCTGCTCACAGGGATGTGGGTCAAAATTAACCTATCTGCAAGGGCTGGAAACCTCTCAGTCATAGCTCTCATGTCTCTCTGAGTCATCCAGTGAAAACAAAGCAGGGTCTCTGGAGAAAGACTATTGCTACCACTGTAGCACACTTGCAAACAAAGTTGCTGGGATGTGCCCTCACAGGTACACACAGGCCGAAGAACCACAGGTCCCTTCTGTGGTCCAGAAGAAACCAAGGAGACTGAAAAAATGACCACTAGAAGGCTGAATCTCTTTGAAAGCATCAGACTTAGTCTGCTTAGACAAATCCCCCTTTTCTAGGATGAAGAGTTGGGGCCATAGGTCCTAGCCATCCTATCATCAGTGGCCATTCCCAAAGTACAAAATAAAGGAAAACTTGAAAAAATATGAGTTTATCTTTTGTAAATTACAACCAGACATTTGAATTATATTACTCAATATTTTTGATAGAGAAGTCATGAAAAAAGTTTTCCCTAAAGTTTAAGCTTAGTTAGACTTTATCTAACTAAGGGTTTTTTTTTTTCCTGATTAGTTTTTGCTTTTGGAAAACTGTTTACTTACTGTTTTTGTGTTAGTTAACAGGAAACTCAGAGCAAAATTTAGATTTTTCAATTGAAATTAGTTTTATCCCAAGTTCTTTATTTTCCCAAGTATCAAAAATATTTTTAAATTTGTATTGTTCTACCCTATGTATGTTTCACTATTGTAGTGGGTCTCAAACACTTTTTAGAAGTAAAGGCAGGGAACACATTAGAAATTCAAATATAATAAAATCAAATTCCTCTTTTGGTTAGCTTCAACATTCATTCATTCAATATATATCAAGCATCTGTGTGCAAGGTACTTGATAAATATAAGACAAAAAAAAGCAAGACACATACTTTTAAAATGTTTAAAATGCAAAATAGTAAATGTCATAAAAGATGAAATAATACATAAGATCCTTTGATCTGTCAAAAAGTATGGGCATTTTTGAAGCCATTTAATAGGGGGAAAATGTCATTTTTGGGCAATAGAAAAATGTTATTTAATGTATCAACTACCAAATTTCTTCACAGAAGAAAGATGCCTCTTCAAAGATAACATAACTATACTTTACTAGCTGAGACAAGCCCTGTAGTAATTATACACATGAGAAAAGAGTGCCTAATTTTATGGTTTCAATCAATAATTTCATTAAAATCAAATATATATTCGTCATTAAGCCCCACATAATCCTGTTCAGTATCCTTAGGAATTGATGGCTTTATAATTTTTTTCTGAAACAAAAAGCCTTATTTCTCCTTTTATGGGGATCTCAAAAAATATTTAAATGGTACACAAGGTAATTCAAGTGGATAAAATACTATACAAAATGTGTAAACTGTCTTTTTTGTTATTTTCTGATTAATAGCAGTATTTCCAGAAAAATGTTATAATTACTAAGCTACCTAAGTATCAAGATAACTTAGCTTACTCAATTATATAAAAATCTCCTTTCTTTTTGAAGGCAAAGGTACTTGGTAGTGAACTGGGAGTGGCAGGGAGTAGTTGTTGCTGTTGAGGATGGTGATGAGAAAGCAAGGACACAGATTGAAATAACAGCACTTTGGAATCTGACACAGTCTCCTCAAAATTATCTTTTAAAAAATGTTTGGAATTCAGACAACAGATGAGATCCAGTTAAGCTGCCTATTCTCCTATTATACTAAATATACACTTTTTGGAAATTTATCTAGGTTTCATGTAAGTACAAACTTAAGCTTCTACTCACTGAACTTTCAACTGTATCAGAAGCATTATCTTCCACAAAATACATTCCACTTTTACCTGCAGAAAACAAGTGAACATAAGAGTTTAAAAATGTACATGCACTGTTATTTATATGGCTAAAAATAGGCCATCTAGAGTTCTTTGGCTTGAATTTGAATCCCAGTGCCTAGAATAGTTCCCGATACATATTTTTAAATAGCACTCATAAGACCTTGGAAACATTGCTTAATTTCTCTGTGTCTTTCCTTATTTTAAAAAGGGGGCTGTATTTTACAGAATTATTGTGGAAATTAAATTAAAATGTATGCAAAATGCTTATTAATAGAGCCTGGTACTTAGTGCTAAATAAATACTGGTTATTCTTTATTACAATTAGCCTTCTTATATCATAAACATATTAATTTGTTTTATTCTGTCACAGACTAACTGAAGTCAAGTAGTCAACCAAATTTTCTAGCAAAAGAGGATTAATACTAATCCTTAACTATTTTGCTGATTAAGACATTTGACACAGCAAAACAGCCTCCAATTTTTTCCTGCATCTTAGGCTGGCTGCTGCCAGCACATGTCCTTAAATCATGTTTCGAGATGTCAGGAACTTCCTTGGGGCTATTCCACCTGCATGCTGCAACTGGCCACCCATGAATGTGGGTGAACCATGAAGCAGTGGCAGGGCTAGGTAAGAGAAGGAAATTATCTCCATCCTTGAAATCACCGAGTTTAGTCCCAGCAAGGTTCAGGCTCCGTATCTTGGATCTTGGAGGCTGTAGCTTTAGCTTAGAGCAGTGATTCTCAAATTTGATGGTACATCACAGTCACAGAAGGACTTGCAGGAGCACAGACTCCATCTCCCCTAACCCTAACCCCCAACCTTCCCTGGATGCAAATTGCTGCCCATGCAGGACCATGCTTTGAGGATAGCTGCCCTGTAGCACACAAACTGCTTCTTCAGGGAACTGAAGCCAAGAGGTATAACCATTACTTCATATTTTGAGGAAAACATTTCTACCAAATGGGACTACACAGGTATCCCCGGATTGATAATCTTAGTCTTTCAGAGTCACAATAAGGAATATAAATTATGAAAACTATCAAATAGATATTTATACACAGGTATAACTGTTAACTAGTAGGAATATAAATATATTGATAAAATTTTACTTTAAAATGTAAATTGGTATATAATAAGAGGAATGATTAAATATACAATGTATAGTCAAGAAGAAAACTTTATAAAAATTAAAATTTTAATCATATACTTTTCAAAAAACAAGATGTCATTCTTTGCATTCATGAATCATATGTATTACAGTAGTCCTCTTTTATCTGTAGTTTTGTTTTCTGTGGTTTCAGTTACTGGTGGTAAATCATGGTCTGAAAATATTAATTATGAAAAATTCCAGAAATAAACAATTCATAAGTTTTAAATTACACACCATCCTGAGCAATATGAAGAAATCTTGCCCTGTCCTGCTTCATCTTGCCTAGAAATGAATCATCTCGCCTAGAAATGAATCATCTCTGTGTCCGGTATATCCACAGTGTATACACTGTCTGTCCATTGTCACTTTGTAATGGGCTGTTATCAGACCAACTGTTGTGGTATTAATGTACTTGTGTTCAAGTGACCTTTATCTTATTTAATAATGGCCTCAAAGCACAAGAATCGTGATGCAGGTACTTCAGATACGCCAACAGAAGCCATTAAATTTTAAGGAAAAGTACAGTAAAATATTTTGAGAGAAAAACCAGTCATACAGATTTTATTATAGTTACTTTATTTCTAGTTATTATTAATCTCTTACTGTACTAACACTGCCTTGTTAATCTCTCCCTTATAAATAAAGCTTTATCATAGGTAGGTATGCATAGGAAGACACACAGTACACATAGGATTTGGTACTGTCCTCCCTGGGCCTTGGAGCATATCCCCTGCACATAACGAGAACTACTATGTATGTGATACTAAGGAAAAACCCTATGTGATATTAGAGAAAGTTTATCTAATTTAATGACAAAGTGTCAAAAACACCTCAAATCAAGAATAATAAGGCAGTGTGAATATGCTCCAGATTCTTGGAAACTGACTTACCTAGTAACAATTCACCAGCTGTCTCTCTAGATGGTGCAACGCTGATACATCTTCGATTTACTCTGTCAAAACACATTTAAAAATACTATGATTAAATTTTTTGCCCAATTTTAGAGCTCATAAGCTTCATTATAGCTAGTAAAAGATTTCAGCAAAGCAAACTCGAGTTTCAATAAAACGAGATGTCTCTTCAAATTCAAGACCGTACTATGCTGTTATTTAATATTCTAATAGGGGAGGGAAAAAACCTGAAACTTTAAGTTCTGTGGAACATGGGGAACATGGGGAACAGAACACGGGGAACTGGTTATGCAAACAGTATTTCAATGTTTCATCTATTCAGTAAAGGAGGAGGCACTGTTTTATGCCACTGATACTTCAAACACATGAAAGAAACGTATTACTCTAGGAAAAACATGAATTTAGAAAAGCTCCCTGTTCTTTAGTCAGTCACTTATTTGGGTCTTTTTTTAAATCTATAAAATGGGCATAATACAGGGTCTGATCAAAATATATGATGAATGCCTAAATTAAAAGACAGATACCTATTAATCCCCCTTGAAACAGTCTCCCTTGCTTTGAGCACATTTATCTCATTGTTCTTGCCACTTACTGAAGCAGTTTTGGATGTCCTCTGTTGTGAGTGTCTATATGAGGCATGATCAAAAGTATGGTGAATTCTGCTGCTGAGTGCCACCCAACAGAAAGGCAGGCTCATAAAAATATGTCTCACCCACCATATCACCAGATCTGCCACCTTATGACTTCTGCCTCTTCCCCAAAGTCAAAATGACCACAAAAGGTAACCATTTGAATTCACTCAGGATGAGGCAGCCATGACAGAGTAACTAAAGATATTCATGAAAAAAAAAAAAACTTCCAGAACTGCTTCAGAAAGTGGCAAGAACAATGGGATAAGTGTGTTCAAAGTGAGGTGGAATATTTTGAGGGGGATTAATGGCAATGCATCTTTTACAGTAATACATTAAAAAATTTTAATCATTTCACTGTTTTTTTTTTTTTTACTGGATCGTGTAATAATAACCACAGCAGTGGCAATGATTAATACTGTCAATAGTCAATATTTATTGACACATTTAAAACTCAACAATAGGGGTTGGGGATTTATCTCAGTGGTAGAGTGCTTGCCTACCAAGTGCAAAGCCCTGAGCTCAATCTCCAGCACCTGGAGGAAAACAAACAAACAAAAAAAACCCCAAAAAACCTCAACAATGCTTAGAAAACTTGGGAATGATATTTTCCTCATTTAACAGATGAGGAAATGGAGGCAGAGAGACTAAGTAACTTGCACAGTCAGACAGCTAGAAAGAGTAGGGACTAGAATGTAAACCTTTAATCACCACACTATTCTGCCTATTGATACCACCAGCAACTTTTTAAAAATCAACTATACAAAATATTTATACTAACAAGGGCCAAAGTATGATGAAGAAGTCCAATACACTTTGCCATCAGAAAAGTCATTTGGATTTTGGCCACTCGATCTTGTCCTGTCTTGAACCTGCTTTGTTTAGAACTTTTCCTAAAGCTACAGCATTATCTAAAATAAATATTACATAAACCCTACATGGACATATCACACATTCACAAAAGAGTGAAGGTCTCTGGATTCAAATTTACCTTATAGATTCACTTGCAGCTTTGTCTTTTACAGTAGAGGAGAAGGAAGAATGAGTTTTGTCTTCAAATAGGTAAGAGAGTGGTGGTCTGATTATGTCTGCTGAGGAAAAAGTACATACTATCTTTATCTAATGACCACAGTTATTTGCTACACTTATATGCTTTGACAGAAGCCACTCTTACCTGCTGATTTTTGTCTATCCCTAAGCAGGTACTTATTTGGAATAGTTAAATAACATCTCTGTAGACGTCGCCTCTCTCGGTTCGGCCCTTCTGTTGGATCCAACTGCCAGGAGGTTGGGTAGTAGATGGGGTCATACCAGACTGCTCTGTAAGTGAAAATAAAAGGATATTTGAAAGGCCCTCCAAGGACTTACTGCCTTAAAACATCATTATAGAGACTGAGCAAATAAACCACAACTAGTCTACTCAATTTAAACAGATAGATTATTTACATATTTAGACCAGGGAATGTATATGGATAGAACAAAATAATAACATTTGCAAAAAGTGTACTTTTGCTCCTGAATTTCAGATTCTGAATTGTCTTCTGGAGCAAGCTTTCTAGTTCTTGCATCTAGTAAATTTTTAAAAAGATGTATCACTACTACTACGAAAAATTTGGCAATGCAACAGTCTTTTGTGGTACCCTATCATTTAAAAAAAGGTTTTAAAATTATTTATTTTAGATGAAAAAATAGTAAAACCTTATTAAATACATTTTATAGAAAGAGACAAGAAAAAACCACTCTTAATTCTACTATCTTGAACATTATATTATTTCATTTAAAGATGCACCTATTTTTAATCTGTAGTTATAATCATTACATACAGATATTTCTAGCTCCTGCCTTCTCTCACTGAGCACAGTACTCTTCATTATCATTATTTTAAATAAATAACATGATGTTGAATGAACACAATATAATGTATTTAACCATCTTACTATTATTTTTCATTTAAATTCTTTCCGATTTATTCTGTAGTGTGAATGATGCAGAGATGAAAACTTGTTTGTTTTTTTTGTCTTCCATATTATAATTATTTTTCATTTAAATTCTTTCCGATTTATTCTGTAGTGTGAATGATGCAGAGATGAAAACTTGTTTTTTTTTTTTTGTCTTCCATATTATAATTATTTTTCATAGGATAGAAATACTAAAACAGTCTAGAGTTAGAAATATTTATTGGGTTCCTGACATATACTACTTTTTTTTTTTTTTTGTGCTGGGGAATGAACTAAGGACCTTGTGGTTGCAAGTCTAACTACTGAGCTAAATCCCCAGCTCCTGACATATATTGTCAATGTGCAATAGTGCCAAAGCTCTGACAAAGGACAGTCGACATTCCCAGCTATTACCATCCTGACCCCAATATTTTTTAAACATAAAAAGTAAAATGTGATATCTAAAGGTTTTAAAAAATCAAGCCTGTAGGAATACTGAATATTGTCCCTTTTGTTTATTAATTCTATTTGTTTTATGTGAGCAGCCTTTTGCTCTTTCAAACTTCAGGGACTGTAACCTTTTACTTTCAAATCTGATTAAGTTTCATAAGCAATAAACATATTGACTCTGACATATTTGTTAAATATATTTCCATTTTTTGTCATTAAATAAACTGGAAAACAAAATTCATAAGCAAGGATTTCTTTTCAGTTTCTTCTGTTGTGTTTGAGCTTAGAAAGTTATCCAATATTCAAAGAGTTGATACTTTCTTCTACTTTATAAATTTTTTTAGTTTAATTATTTTAGCTACCTGTAATTTACTTTAGTATAAAATGGTTAGTATATACTAACAACCCAAAGTCATACTAACAACTATCTTAACCAAATTTAAGAGAATAACACTTTAATTTCCCTCTTCTCATTATTCATGATGTATGACAGTTTTAGCTAAAAGATATTTCTCAACTATCCTATTCAATTTCTTTATTCTTCTGCAAAGATCCTATTTTCAAATTAAAGTCAATTTTACTGTTTAGAAGAGGCAATGCCTTTCTTGCTCTCTTTTTCTCATCATGTTTTCCCCTAAGAATAATGAAAAAAATTCACATAACTATTCCTCAAGATAAAAAAAAAATCACCAATAGTTGAACAAAAAATGTTTACATTACTGAAATAATTTTATGAATCTGAATTCTGGAATGAAAATAGTGTTTAACATCCACATATAAAATACTCTTACAGATAACAATGTCCTTGCATCACTCACCGATCGTGTGTCAACTGCTGAATGAGTTCCTGCCAATGTCTGCTGGCACTCAGGTCCACTTTGTACATGCTTCTGATGTGCTGGATTACTTTTTTTCTCTCAATTCCCTGGGAGAGAGACACTGCCTGGGTGATATCTGCAGCTATTTTAGATATATCTTTTGATTTTGAGTCCAGACGCTGAAAGAGACTAGAAAACAAGATTGTCTGTTAAGTGTGTATAGAATGTTAAATAGTTATCAAAACATAATACTTTAAAACTAAAAGTATAAGTGAGGGCTGGGAGTGGAGCTTAATGAAGAGTGCTTGCTCAGCACGTAGGAGGCCCCTGCATTCCATCCCCAGCATGGGCATGGGGAGGCATCCAATCAAAATAAAAATCAAACCAAAGCAAAAAAACTAAAAGTATATATAAAATTTAATGATTCTTCCAAAATATGATTTTTGGAACACATAAAATCATACCTTTGTTGATTATTATTGACTGTTTTCTGCCAGGAAGCTCTACTCACACTTTCTTCAGTTTCATATTTCTTTTGCTCCTGAAAAATTTGGATAATTGTTACATAAAGTTATTATTTCTCATCACATGCCAATATTATGGCAGAGCCCAACAAATTAGTTTTATTTTTTTATTTTCATTTTTATTTTTGAGACAGGGTCTTGCTATGTAACCCAGGCTGGCATCAAATTCACCATGATCCTCCTGCTTCAGCCTCCTGGATGCTGGGATTACAGGCTTGTGCTACCATGCTGGTCTTACATTGCTTTTTCATTAAAGAACCCATAATTCAAGATATAATTCAACATGCTTGTCACTTACAAAATCTTCTTTCACCAAAAGGTACTGATAATGAATGAAGATGCCCATAGGGAATAAAAAGTTTTATAAAATAAACCTCTTTTTTCCTCTCATAGAGAAAAAATACAATATAGTAAAAAAAAAATCATTTCAAGTTTATTAGCAATGTATGCTATAATCAAAAAGAAAATTTTAGTTGGGTGTGGTGGTGCACACCTATAATTCCAACTACTCAGGAGGCTGGAGCAGGAGGATTACAAAAGCATTACAAGCTTGTGGCCAGCCTGAGCAGTTTAGTGAGACCTTGTCTCAAAATGAAAAAGAAAAAAAAAAAAAAAAAAAGGCCTGGGATGCGGCTCAATGCTCCCTGGGCTCAAATCCAGTAATTAACGTGCACATGCCGCACCCTCACTAATCTTTTAACTAATTATGGCACTGACTTACCTCTTTGATCATGCTGACAAGGTCTGACTTTGAGGATCCACTGGGTGGGATGCACTTGTGACCACACAGTTTTAGAGCACTCATAAGCAGGTCTGCTGTGGCCAGTTCTTCTTCAGTCAGCTCACTGTCATGATTATGTATCAACTCTGACAGGTATAAAACTAACTTGGCTCCATGCTTCAAAAAAATCAAGTTGTTTTTAGTGATAAAGAATTTAAAAAAAAATAAAGAAAATAAAAAAAAGAATTTTTATTTCTAATTAAATTACTTAACAGTAAATTAAATTATATTGCTAGATATATTTGGTTGGATTTGATTTGAGCACATCAGATGGGTATTTGATGGCATCAGAGAATTACTACTAATTCTGTTAGATACAATCATGTTATAATTACAGAAGAAAATGCCGTTTCAAACATAATCTAGAAAATGTCATAATTTCTATATTACTTTAAAATAATTCAGAAAATGAAGAAATGATACCAATATGATCAAAATATTAACAAATGTTAAATCTAGATGATGGTCACATAATATTTATTCATTATACTATTCTTCTTCTGTCAGTATATCTGAAATATTTCATTGTGAAAGGTTAAAAAGGGGCAAGCTAGCTGGTTAGCTTTGAATAGAAAGAATTCTGGTTAGGCTCTGTTCAAGGAAAATGGAAAATAAGCCAGGGAAAAAGGAAAAGACTTCTTATCTTTTCTCACAGAAAAACTGAACTAGAAAGGAAACCTTCCTTTTAGCCTTAAAGTAAAACAAATATGCATATTCATTGTTTTCCTTTGATTTTTGCTGAGTAGAAGTTGGTAAAATTTCCAGAACAAAGGACTATCTTTACCTTATAAGCATTTGTTACTCTCTTAAAAAGAGGTAAAAAACTTTAAAGTCAGGTGAACTTTCAGCACTTAGTTCTACATGCATGTAGAGGGAAGGGTTGGTTTGGGCCAATCCGCTATTTGACCCTCAACCAAAATCAGAGTATTGTATTTCTTAAGGTAATAGCAGCTGTCATTTGTAGGATAACTTGGCCCAAATTTTCATGTTTTAAGTGACCTCTCCATGTGACAGGTATCATAGCTGAGTATAATGTACAAAATATATTAGACAATTTTGCCAACAAGCTAAACACATATATTTTACATTAACAGGTTTTTGCATTGATGTAAATAACACTGCATTTGGCTTTATGGCATTTTAAACTGTGAACAGTATTAAATGTCAACAAATGAATTTGGAAATGATTACAGTTTGGGTGATATTTAAACTAAGATTCTGAGTCACATCATGTCATTTCCCCAAAGTGTAAGATGAACATATGCAATAGTGAAAATAGCAAAGCTCATTTTAATGCAACATTTTAAATTAGTCAAGAGACAGCTGCTACCTGACCAAAAGAGGAAAAGGAACATACGCTGTGTGAGTAAAAGGCTTAAAGATTTGGCAAATAAAGAAAAATGGTAAATAATTGGAATATTTTCATATGTGTATCTTAAAAGTAAAGTTCTTGATATAAAATTTAAAAATATTTCAGTTTAGTATTCTGTGACATTCTAAAATTATCTTGAAAAACTATCAGAAATGCATTTATTCATTCTGAATATGCAGAGAAACATGATTTTCTTAAACACTAAGTTGTTTCTACTATCTCATTTTAATATACACTAATCAATCATTTATTGATTATAGTTTCTGGGGTTATAAAAGGTATTACTGGGGATCGGTGAAAAAACAACTATTATATTCAGTCTTTAACAAATTGATTTCTTGGAGGCTAAGGTAGAAGGATCCTGTGAATCCAAGAATTTGAGACCGGCCTGGGCAAATATCAAGACCCAGTCTCAACAAATAACAACATAAAACTAAGGAACTGAAGCTATTAAACCAAAAATCCTTAGAAAATAATAAAATGCTCAAGTATATAAAATAAATATTTCAGTGAAGGTTCTCAGAAAGAAGACTTCTGAGTGAACTAGAGAAGGGAGGAAGAATTGAAGTAGCTGCACAGTAAGCCAGGTCTGAAGACAAGCGGACAGAATGGGCACATGAATGAAAGAAAGTGTGGGCAGCACTTGTGAGGCAGTGTGGCAGCAGGCACACATAGAGGAGGGCCACAGACTGGAGAATTCACCAGAGCTGAACCCAAACAAGGGAAAAGTAGGCTGGACCTAAGCCAACTACAAGTGGGGTTCAGCTATAAGCATCTCCGCAAACGACCATGTAGTAATCTCTAGGATACACTGTTAAGTAAAGAAAGCAAGGGGCAGCTGTAGCAGTGACAGCAGCAGGAGGTAGCCCTCGACTGGAACAATGTCTAAAGAGGAGCAGAATCTCTGGGCCCAGCCTCCACCTGTTGGAGGACTCTTGCCCTTCTGCTGTCAGGAGAAGTGATGGGTCAAGAAGCAGGCATGGCCAGTTGAAACTGCTGCTATGGATATTCAATTCTCTGGCAGTCGGCTGAATTCCTTGAATGAGCAATGTGGCCATGGATTCTTTCGTGAGATTAGCCTTATCTGGGCCCTCAGAAATATTCTTTCAGCTTCCAGTACAGTATATACTTCCATCAGCTCTTCTCAGTTGCTGGGCAGGTTGGTGAAGTGAGCTTTATAAGAGCAGAAATCTTTGTGGAAATTCTGAATTACATCTATAGTTTTTTTTTTTAGATTTTTATTAAAATTTATCCAAAATTACATAAACTTACAGGCAATTACACAAGCTTACAGACCACAATTAAGTGTACCTTTTGCTTATGACAGTGAGCAATGTTAACAACCACCTACATACAGCAGTAAGTCACAACTATATAAAATTACTATAGTACCCAGTGTACATGTCACTGATTTAAGTTTGGGTCATTAGGTTCTTATTTTTAAGGTATCATTATTCCTCATCTATAGTTTTAAAATTGTCTGTGATAGAACACATTTAGTTGATGAGTTAATTAAATCAGAGCACTTATTAACAGTAAAATCTATGGTAGAGCTCGTGTCCTGTCGACACAGGTTAAATGCATCTCAGGTACAGCTCAGGACGGTAATGCTGAAACCTTACCTCCTGGTTCTAGTGACAAAAACCTTGTAAGACAATACTCAAAGATGAAGCCTAAGGTAACGGGTCACTATAATGCCTATTATAACAGAGTCTTTTCATTATCGGCTGAAGATTATTAATAAAAAGATCATTATTATTAAGTCAGATGATGATGATGTCGTTGTCTGCTCTGAGATTCTGCTTGCAAAGAAGACTTAGCTGAGTAACAATGCAGGGACACAGGTTCAGCGTAACTTAGACTCTGCTGTTATTTCACATGTTGCATTTTTTACTACCATTAATTCTTTGCCTCTAACAAATATTGCACCTATTTAGAAACTTCCTATTCCTGTCAATCAGGCAAATATGAGCTAGACACAAGGAAGCAACAAATTGCTGGTGTCTTCAGCTCCAATACATCTGACTTTTCAACATCATTTTGTTAAATCAGGCACCACTTACTACAACACCAAATGTCAGTTCTTCACTTCCAAATCATATGTCCTCTTTAATCAAGTTACTTGTACAAAATCATCAGATACCAAACAGTATTGTGCTAATAGGAAACAAGCCCAACAATGAAGAAGAAGAGGAGGAAATTATAGATGATGATGATGATGACACTACTGCCTCCAGTACAGACTTGGCAGTCAGTAATACATCTTTGGTCCTACAGGCTGACACCTTCCAAAATACCACTTTTGACGGATCAATGATACACTTCTGCAAGAATTATTTTCCAATTCTTTAAAAATTTCACATACAACTATTAGAAACACTAATGATCCAAGCTTAGAATCAAAACATTTAATGGAGGGCCAGAAAATCATTATTTTAGATACAGCTACTGAAACTAAAGGCTTGTCAATTGGTTGCAAATAACTGGTGAAAGTACTTGTGACATATTAATCTCTGTCAGTGATGACTCTGATGAAGGGAAGGCCAGATTTGAGAGTGAGTTACCGAAAATGTCTAGCAGTGAGTTAACAAGCAAATGTATGAAAGTAAAGCATGATGATCAGTATGAGTTAATAGTAAGTGGAAGGGTCTATTATCTGCACTTTATGCAAAAGATCATGTGTCTAACAAGTTTGCAGAGACATTTTTAAAATTAACTCTTGGGAGAAGTATCCATGCTGGTACTGTGAGAAGGTATTTCTTCTTGCAGAATACTGCATAAAGCATGAAATTCACCACATTTGGGGAAAAAGGATCAATGTTTGGCCTAAGGTGAATCTTTCTTTAATTATCAGTTTATGCCTTTACAAGTAAAGTCAGTTCATATTCAAGATCCTTCTGGGGACTTGAGGCTTTATCACGTACATCCACAGAAGTCTTTACAGATTAGTGTACCTTTTTGATAGGTCAAGTCCTATGTCTGTAATGAAGGACGATACTTTTGAGTATAGGGTTGATGCTAGAAAAGAACCTCCAATAGGAACTATATTTACTCCTTAGAACAAGCCAGTGACCTGGGAAGTTATTTTTATTCAGCAGGAAAATTAGTTAATTTTTACATAGGATGTAACAGATGGCAGTAATGAATTCGGATTTATAATACCAGAATCTTACTAAACTCCTTTGAAATTTAGGTTTGGATTAAGGGGCAGAGGTTTCAGAAGACCTGTAAAACCAATTAATATGAAAACAAGTTAATCTGGTCTGTCACATCATCTGAAGGTAGTCTAGTTGGATTATTTGTTAATACTTTTTAGAAGCCAATTTTTTGGGAAATTTGAGTAGAGGTTGAACACCTCCACTTTCCCCTGTATCTATTTATATAGTTGGCTTCGGCTCATTTAAAAGAGGTAAAAGTAACAAGCTCAGATAGTTTTCTGAATAGAATTTGAAAGTCTGATTGTTCTTCGAAAATAACTGAAGTTACTAGCATACCTAGTACATTTTAAAATGTTCCCTTTCCACATTCATATTTTACTGCTGAATTGTTTCCTTAAAATTGAAACTATAAATGTATGTTGTGTATCTTGTATATGGCATTAATAGTTAAGGAGAACTTCTAAAATTGTTCTAGAAAATTTCAGAATAATCTTTATTTGGTTGTGTATTTAGCTAGCGCAAATGAATAGCAATCTATTGCTTCCTTCCCCCATGAAAATAGCCATGCAGCCAGGTCTCTCATATGGAAAGTGACTTAGTTTTTACCTAATTAGAATTAGTCCTTGCTTTTGGTGGCTGGACCATTATATACTTTTGCAACATGGTTCCTGTGGGCAAAAAACTAGTGGAAAAACAAATCTATAAAGCAGACAGGAGAAGAAGAAAATTGTCACTCATTTTTTTCTTTGTGAGAGACAGAGAATGGAATCAAATGGAGGTTTTCTTTTTGTATGTTGTGGTTAAGAATATGCCCATGAAGTGTGACAAATTTTAAATCAAATTATGTATAAATATTTATAAATTATAAAGTCTATAGATATAAAATTCTGTGCCCACTAAGGGTATCTTTTGGAGTTTTGGGGGGAGAAGAAAAGTGGAAAGTGAAATTGTAATTTTTCCAGAAAACTCCTACTTGCATGTAAGAGTCAAGATCTTCAGTTTTTCTAGATATTTCCATATCCAAAGTTCAAAAGTGAAGTATGCCTTTGGAACAAAAGTTCTTTACTTCTACTTAATTGGATTGCAGATTTGTAGCAAAATGCTATTTAAAACTTAGGATGGTTTTTTTTTTTTTTCTATTCTGTACTTGGCTTTCTGGTTATTGAATTTCCTTCTTTTTTTCAAGTTGGATTCAAATTTACTTTAATGATAACATTACCCACAAATATTCTGGACAAGAGCTATTTGAAATAATAAATTTGTTAAAAGAAATGACAAAAATGAAAATGTTCAAACTAAGCAAAGACCTTAGAATGCTATAGCAATATTATAAAATTGTTGCAAATACTTTAGATGATTATCATCATTGTGGTAGTAATAATCTCTTATATACAACCACTGTGAGGAAATAATGCCACATATTTTCCATGGTACTAAAAAGATAAATGGTAAACACTGATCAAGATATTTGTATTGTCAAGGCAGGCATATTCTAAAAAATTCAATGTTATTTTAACAGTACTGGCTTCCTCACCTCTGTCAGTCAAATGAAATCATGTTCTCTTTCTCCAATACTATAATATCCATACTTGCACAATCTTTCCTATTATGACAAATAGAGCTATAATTTGCATTTATAACTATTTTCACTATATACCTGTCATTGTATCCTAAGAACAAAAAAGAAACCCAAAGAAATCTTTAACTTTAAAGCAAGCTAATTATGTTAATGTCATTGGGAGCTGAGATTATTAACATTAATAAAAAGAAATAGAAATATAAAATACAAGAAAAAATGAAAATGTCAGTTTGAATACATGATTTCATTTTCCTTCTAAAAAGATACAAAATTTTTAGCTTTGTCCACTAAAAAGGCTCAGGAGAGATGAAAACCTATTAGAAATGACTGTACCTTGTCCCGAGATTAGTAGATTCTAAATACTATTAACTTGTCAAGAGGTTATAGGAGCTTGTTGGGGGAGATCTGCTTCCATGTATGGGAGAAGAAAGGCATAAGCTGGGCCTGGGACATCCTTCTGTGCCAGAAAGCAAGGAAATGAATTATATTAACTTGTTAGAAATGAAAAGGGCCATGTTAAAAAGACACAGTAACTTAACATAGGGATATTAATATGAATATAAAACTGTAATAACTTCAATAGATTGAAACTCATAAAATTTATTTCAAAAATATTTGAGTACATAATGATACTCAAAACTAAAATGAACAGGAAAAGTGCAGGTATTTCTCTTGTCTTCCCTTCACTGACTGCATTTTAAGGTAGCCAATACTTGATAAGGGAAGTTTTTCCTGTGGAAGAATCAGGGCTAACTGGTGCTTGTGGAATGAGAGACTCAGGGAACTCACTACTTTGTACCTCTTACTGAAAAATGGAACTTGAAAACTATCGTCAATGCCTGCTAATACTATTAGGTGAAAGACTGAGAGCAAATTTCAGAATGGATGGATCAGGTTAATATCATCTTTGAAAAGCAGGGTACCCAGAAAGTCCACTCCTCCCAAAATGACAGAAGAAAATACAAAGCACTTCTGCCAAAGCATCCTCTTAAAAAGAATCTACAGAAACATATAAAACCAAGAATTGGAATCAAATCCACAAGGATACAGTCTGTCAAATCTGAATGTTGGAGACTCTACAGATCAAATGACCTTATTTCATCAGTAAGTAAATGATATTGAAAAGAAGGGGCATAGAAGAGAAATGCTATGGATTAAAAATATTAGAGACATACCTAATAAATGCAGTATGTGGGCCTTGTTTGGAGGCAGAATCAATAATACTAACTACAAAACAATTATTAGAAAATTGGGGAAACTCCAACACTGACTTGGTATATGAGGTGATCATGAAGAATTACTGTTATTGAGAGTGGCAAGTTAACACAAAAGGTCTTTATCAGTTCTAATCTAAAGTATTTATATATGAAATGATTTGTTACCTGAGATTTACTTCAAAACACTATAAAGAAAAATTAAACCTGGGTAATGGTCATGTGGGGTTGTTTTTTATTCTTTTGAGTTTTAAGTATGTTTTAAAATTTCTATAACTTTAAAATTTCCATAAACTTGAAAATAAAGAAGGTTATTACATTGCTCCAACAATAAGGGGCGAGAGTCTGGACTAGACTGCAGAGAAATGGATGGAATGGTAAGACACTGGGAATAAATGACTGGCCATGGTGATGAAATAGATTTGAGACAGAAGAAAAAGTCAACCACAGGCCAATGTTTCAAGTTGAAATCAACAGATAGCATTAAAAAAGGCAGAGCAGAGGGGCAGGGATACAGACATGAAGAAAAGAGGATTGCCAGTACCAGAGTTGGATGTGATTGATGGCAACTTTGCTGAGTGTAAAGGGAAAAAACATAAAATGAAAAACAAAAATAACACTTCAAATTCTCTATTGAAGGAAAATGTGGGGCTCTCTGAAACTATATGCTCCTACCTTGGGAAAAGAAGACAAAGTGTCCTCAGCGCTGAAAAAGAGCACCTGAAAACATCATTTCAAGACAGTTTTGACTTCTCATACAAGTTTTTCAGGTATTAAAAGGCTTGCCTGTCCTTTTAAATGTATCATCTATTACTTTCTGTAATTAAGGTACAATTTACATACAACAAAACATACAGATACATACTGTTTGTTTCTATGAGTTTTGACAACTGTATATGCCATATAACTGGCACCCAAAACAAGCTACTTTTATCTTATTTTTTATCACTCCAGGAAGTTCCCTTATGCCCTTTTCCAGTCAATTCCCCTTCTCACCGCCCCTCTCATGGAGACAATTTCTGTCTTAAATTCAATCACATATCGTAGCTTATTTTTGGACAGCATATGAACAGAATCAGAGGCTTCATATTCTTTTGTGTTTGGCTGTTCCCTTAACCAATGCAAACGTTTCTGAGATTCATCCATAATGGTAGGTCTATAAGTAGTCTGTTCCTTTTTTATTGTTGTATAATAGTCTACTGCATAAATACATCACAATCTGTTTGTACATTCTCCTGTTGATAGACATTTACATTATTTCCAGTTTTGGGCCATTATGAAAAATGCTGCCAATGGATATTCCTTTTTTTTTTTTTTTTTGGTGCTGGGGATTGAACTCAGGGCCTTGAGCTTGCAAGGCAAGCACTCTAACCACTGAGTTAAATCCCCAGCCCCTGCCAATGGATATTCTTGTACAAGTCTTTTTATGGACACACACTTTAATTTCTTTTGGGTAAATATCTAAAAATAGTATAATGGTCACAAGCTAAGTATACCTTTAATTTTATATGAAGCTATTAAGTAGTCCTCCAAAAGAGTCTGATGCTACATCAAATTCTTCATCTAACATTCTTAAAAGCATTTAGTTTCTGAAAGTCTTTTAAGTATTTCAGTTTTGATTATTCCATATAATGAAAAAATTTTTTTTGTTTGAACTGACTGACCTTGATTACTTTTTGAAATAAATTGTATGTAACTTTTGTTTGAGATACTCAGTATGAGTGTTTCACAGATAATCAAATGCTTTTCTAAAAAGCCTTCAAATAGTTATTAAGGAAAATATTTCAAGATATGGTAACAAATTAAAAAGGCTAACTAAAGAACAGCACTTCCTAATTTCAGCACTGGAAAAAGATTTGGGAAAAAAACAAACAAACCAGAAATCAAATTGAGCCTGGATAAAAGCATCTAAATAGAAAGACCTTAGGTACAATTTGTTTGGTAAAAACTATATATATATTAATGACATTAGCCATGAAAATAGAGTTTAATTCAGTTGTTTTGAAAGACTTTATATTTCACTAAAAGATACTTACTTGCAGGGATGGGCTGAGACAGTCTCGCAGTATTTCCTGATGATTAGGTTCACGCACTATTTCAAATATTTGCTTTCTCTCTTGTACAGTATGGCCCGGTGACAAAATATGTACAAGTAGTCTCCCAAGCTGCATTCGAAATGTTTCCTTACAAGACCACAGAATTTTAGTCCACTGCTGCTTAGAACCACTTGTTTTACTTGACCCCTTGAATGAAAATAGGAGTGAATTAGGATTAGATTTCTTAAGCAATAATATACCAACCTCACTCAGCTCTAAAGAAGATAATGGAACATGTTTCACTGCAATTTGTTTTAATATTTAAAGTTAGAAAGATACACATACATACATACAAATGGGAGTCTAAGAGAGATGGATGTGCAACAACATTCATAATACCATTACTCAAATAGCTGAATGGTAGAAACAATTCAGATGTCCATTAATGGATGTGCTTATAAACAAAATGTAGACATGTAAGTATAATGGAATATTATCCAGTCTCTTAAATAAGAAACCAAGTTTCGATACATGCTTCAACAAGGATGAACCTTGAAAACATTATGCTAAATGATATAAGCCAAACGAAAAAGGACAGATGTTCCATTTATCTCAAGTATCTAGAATAGGCAAATTCATAGAAACAAAGTAGAATAATGATTATTGGGGTTGAATAATGAGAGCTATTGTTTAATAGGGACAGTTTCAGTTTGGGATAATGAAAGAATTCTGGAGATGGATGGTGGCAATAGTTATACAATATGAATGTACTTAATGCCGCTGAATTATACACTTACAACAGTTAAAGTGGCAAATTTTATGTTATATATATTTCACCATAGTTTTAAAGAGAGAAAAGATGAATGAAAAAGTTGTAAGGCATTTAAAAATTATCAATGGCTTGGAAACTAAGTTAGAAATCAAATCAAAACAAAACAAAACAGAGAACAATGGCAGATAAATCCACATTGATTTTGCAACCTAAAGGAGAAAGGATTCACAATAAAGACTTGAACTAGTATTATAATATTGAGTATAGCAGCTACAAAACCAAGTTAACCATCAATTTTCCCTAATTTAGCTAGTTAACAAATAACTACTGTGGCTCTACTAACACTAGCCTGATCCTGATCCAATCACCTGTCTTGAATTTAAAATGGGAACTGTACATTGTTGGTAGGAATGTACAATCCCGAGTTTGGGGATGACTTTTCAATTACTCCTAGTCCTAAGGGCCCCGTGTGAGTTATATAATTTTGAGTGAATCTAGTCTGTTTCGCTATTCAGAGCTGGCCAATAAAATCTAGTTAGATTTAGAGACTGGCAGTCATGATTTATGAGTTCTAGTAAAATTAGACTGGGCTTTGCTATCTATGGTGTGAACTGACCGATTTTGCCCCATAGTCAACTCTAACTGACCCTAAGAAACCCAAGTGAGGTGATGATAAATGGAACCTGATACCTGTCAGCATTCTCAGGCTGGGGATTTAGCTCAGTGGTTAGAGCGCTTGCCTCACAAGCACAAGGGCTTGAGTTCAATCCCCAGCACCAAAAAAAGAAGAAAAAAAAAGCATTCTTGATATAATTTTGAAGATGTTGGATACATCTAGCCAAAAACTAAACTTCATAATAATTCAGAAACTCAAAAGTGTAACTATAAACAAAGTTCTTTTAAAAAACAGTTTATTAATTTAAAATCTCAGAGTAATCAGCAAAGCCTCCCTCTTTTCTGATGCTAATCTTCCTAGACAACAATATTAGAAAATGGCTTTCAGGGGACAGACTTAAAAGTTAATTCTGCATGAAACAGGTCATTTTGGAATTAGCAATATATATACTCTACTATTAAAAATTCAAGTTGCCTTTCAGAAAGCTCTCTGAAAGAGCACGAAGAAATATGATTTTGGAAACAGGAAGTACAGATACATAAAACCTCTATTCCTTTTGAACATCTCTCATGTCATTAGTTTACTTACAAGACACACTTTGAATCCTTCTATCAGATATGTGAACATTTCTTTCTGAAATGGATTGAAAACAGAAGGGTGCTCATGATGAGTATTTTCTTCAGAAATTTCAGTTTGGAACACCGAGGTCTTGCTTTGAGTTGCATTTTCTGGAGTTCCCAAAATGTCAATAATGTCTGAATTAAACTCTTTAAATTAAGAAAAGAATAAAAATTGATGAAATCACTGATATGTAACCATTATAAATGGTAATGATGCTGGTAAAATATGTAATTGCTAATTCATTTATAATCATATAAATGGAGTAGGTGTGCTAGATATAATAGATACAATAGAGAAAGTGAATTTACCTAAACAGTGTAGAAATTTAAAAATGTATATTATGAAATATAAAGATTTATATAAATTAAACATAAAGACCACATAATATATACATCAGATAGATCTCCAGAGCTCTTTCATGCATGTGCTATCCAATTAAAAGCTGTACATATGATAATCATGGCTCAGTTTCAATTTAGACCAGGAGTCTGCTTTCCCAAATGTAAGTCAAAGTTAAAAGAAAATAAAACCCCCAAGAGCAGTGATGCAGAATCTTTTAGAGTTTTCAGTGATAACAAGCAGCCTGCAGTGGCATGCACGACACTTGGGTTTATCATGTTTTTCTAGTGTTACTCTTTTTCCTGCCTCCCTATGGGCTAAACATTTTTTTAGAATTTCATTTTGACTTACCTGTAGTGGTTTAAAATTTTTTTCAGCTTTACTGGGGCATAATTGATAAACAGAAGTTCCATGTTGTATATATTTAAAGTGTACAACTTAAAAAAAATTAAATGTACAACTTGATGTTTTGATATATATACACAAATGACTACTGCAATGAAGCTAGTTAACACATTCATCATCTCACATAGTTACTTATGTGTGTGTGAACATTATTTATAGTGCTTTTGAGTATATTTTTTGCATAGCGTTTTTTACTGATTGTTCTAGGTATTAGTTACATTATACCACTGCATTACACTAGTGGGGAAATGCAAATTATAGCCACAATGAGATATCATTATACATCTATTAGAATGGCCAGAATAAAAATAGCAACAAATTCAAATAGTGGGGCAGTATAAAGAAACCTGGATCGGGCTGAGGATTTAGCTCAGTGGTTAGAGTGCTTGCCTCACAAGCACAAGGGCCTGAGTTCAATCCTCAGCACCAAAAAAAAAAAAAAAAAGAAACCTGGATCAATTATACTGTTGGTGGGAATGTACAATCGTACAAGCACTACTATGGTTTAGATACAAAGTCTCCCCCAAAAGTCTCATGGGTTCAAAGGTGGGGCATTCAGAAGGTGACTGGATCATGGGGGTACTATACACATTGATGGTTTAATCCATCGATGATTCATAGCTGAATGTATCATTAGGAGATGGGGCCAGGTCAGAAGAGGCAAATCACAGCAGGTGTGAGCTGGAAGGGTGTATTCTTGTCCCTATCTCCTCTATCTCTACTTCCTGACTGCCATGGGCTCAGCAGCTTCCTTCCATCCACCATGCCCTTCCATCATGCTGTTTCTTATGCCATGCGTGCCACTGGCCTTGGAGCCAGCCAATCATGGAGTGAACCTTCTGGAACTATGAGCCAAAATACCTTTCCTCCCTAAGTTGTGCATATTAAGTATTTTGTCTCTGTGATAGGAAATGTGACTAATACAACAACTCTGGAAGACTCTAGTTGTTTCTTAAAACACTAAACATGCAATTACCGTATGACCAGGAATTGTACCCTTGGGCATCTATCCCAGAAAAATAAAGACTTATGTTCACACAAAACCTGTACATGAATGTTGATTGAGGCTTTATTTGTAATAACCCAAAAGTGGAAAAAACCTAGTCGCCCTTGAACAGATAAATGGTAGAAACAAACTGTGGTATGTTCATATGAAATAGTACCAGGGCTGGGGGCTTCTTCATGCAAGATCTGAATGGCTACATGCTATCTGATTCTATTTACGGTGGTACCTTGGTTTGTTTGCAAACAACTTGGTTCACAAACAGAAGTGGTTCACAAAATTTTGTTTTTGTTTGCAAACTCTGTATTGGGTGACAAACACAACCACAGCCATCTTTCCCACATGAACATAAACATGGCCATCTTTTCCAAAATCATAGAACAAATTAAGTAGAGGTTGCCAGGAGCTAAAAAGAAATGGAGTGGGAGGAAAGGGGGGATAGCAACAAAAGAACAACAGGAGGGATCCTTGTAGGTGTGAAAACATCCTATCTCTTGACTATATCCATGTTACTATACTGATAACGACACTGTTCTATAGTTTGTCAAGATTCAGTGGGGAAAATTGGGTAAAAGGTACAAAAGATCTCTCTGCATTATGTCTTAACAACCACATGCCACTCTATACTTATCTCTAAAGAAAAAGGTAAAAAATACATATTGGAAATAGCATATTGTTTTAAAAATCAAAGGCCAATCTAAGCTAGCATTTAATACATTAAAAAGTAGATTTTTATTTACAACTATCAGTTCCAAATAAGAAATTCCTTTAATAACGTGGATGTTAAGAAGAGAAAAATAATGTGGCTTAAAATTTTGAAACCTAATCCATTGCCTCTGAAGTGACTTTTCTTTTCCTCCAAAGTCTGAGGAGGAACAACTTAATTCTACTCTCCTACCTTGATAAATAATCCTGTTGACTGCCAAGACCGTGAGCCTCTGCAGTCTCTGTGTAAGCTCCGCGTCTGTGGCCTGGCTGGGGTTCTCCTGGCTCATTCTCCTCTGCATCATGGTGTGGAGCTCGTCACTGGCCACCGAACGCATTTTCATGAGAAGAGATTCAGTTTGGGCCAGTGGAAATTTTCGAGGACCTTCAAGTATATAAATTAAAATGTCCAATGCCAGTGTTAGTGATCAAGGAATCTATGTTTACTGAAAATTTTTGACTGTTAGACTGTGAAAAGAAGAATTTAATTACTGCAAACTTCATTTATACAAAGGGAAGAAAGTGATTAAGAGAAAGTGATGTTTTTCTCTCTTCAAAGAAGTGCAACAGTATTTCAGGTTTCAAAGTCTGAAATAACAGTGTTAAAGTCAGTAACATAGCTTAGTGGGAGGGATATCATTTGTCAAAGTTTGACTTTTATGAAAAACTCAAAGTATCAGATGGACATAAGTAGTTCAGAATGTTTTGATAAAATATTTTCAAATGCTGTTTCACTTCTTTATATTCCAAAATCATCAAAAGAGTTTTAAAGCACATTGTGTCTTAGTAAGAACATTGGTATTTCTGGATAATTACTGTTGTTGAATTTTATGAATTAGTTATGAAAATTGTATATAGTGGCAAAGTAGAAACCAGTCAGTGTAAGTAAAGAGATCAGAAAGGTGAATATAATTCAGTGATTTGGTATGAAAATGATTTGGGGCATACAGATCATTTGGAATTCAGTGTTACAAAAGTATTTCCTGAGAAACATTTCTTCCGATTGGACAGGTATAAGTGGTGTTCCTGTGTCATTACTACACCTGCTTCGGAAGGTACCACACAGGTAGAGAATCCAGAAGAAAACTGGGGGGAGGAGTCTTGATTTAGCAGACCGAAGGACAAGGGCATCGGAAGTTGACCATAGGAACGAAAATGATGTCTTGGTAGGTGAGGGATAACAGAACCCTTCATTGGAATTGAACCTTAGTTTGAAATGCGAAAACATGTATCAATTTCCATAAGTAACTGCATAAAAGTTACATATGTCTAACTTATAGCAGTTTTTTCCAAAATATTTAAAATTTTTTCAAGTATTTTAGATTGTTCATTACTTTAGGTAATCAGAATTCTTAATCAATTAATATATTTTGGTGAGTAAAGAGTAATATTGTCAGACAATGTCCTCAGTTTAGGCAGATTCTTCCTGAAGCCTGTATCTCTGAGAACTTTCATGCTCTATAAGCAGCTGATAAATCATAATCTAGAGGGATGGCAATATACTAAATAAAGGAAGACTTTAGTCTTCTCTAATACTTGATACTGGAAAAAGTACAAGGGTATTCCAGCACTCATGCTGTGAAGACACACAGAATGGGTTTGTTTGTTTGTTTGTTTTTTTGGATAGGGTTTTGTTATATGCTTCATCAGGCTGGCCTCAAATTCACTATGTAGGCCTCAAATTCAGTACGTAGGCCAGGCTGGCTTCAAACTTGTGATGATCCTTCTGCCTCAGCCTTCTGAGTGCTGAGGCAGAACTATTTCTTTCTAAGCCTCAGTTTCCTCACGTGTAAGATGTGGATTAGAAAATAAAAGTGAGTTCATCTCACAGGTAGGTATTTATTACTGTCTCACATTATCTTCAGTACATTTGTTTATATCTATATTTGTTACTTCCTCCAATACAAATCCCATGAGGACAGATGAAGTGGTAAGTAGCACATGGCTGGTGCTCAATAATTATTTTATGGCTGAATGAATGAATCATTATTTTACAAATTAAATAAATAATGGATATAAAACATAATGTCTATCTCATTCTTACAAAGAATAAAAAGTTTTAATGGTTGGAACTGTTTTATTGATTAAAATATATATCTATCTTTATGAATGATAGTTTTACCTGTATATACAGTATACACTTTAAATAACGCAATAAAGCTTAATTCTTCTACCTTTATGCACTAAAGGTGATGTGTAAAATTTTTCACATTGATAAGCAGAGAAATACGCTATCCTGTTTATAAAAGGAAAAGCAAATTAAAAAATCTTTGTTTATTCATAAAGTTGAGGAAGAATAAGACACATCAATATGATAGATTACGTATTCATTAAAATAAATAATACATTTATTAATATGGAAATAAGTCTTAAATATATTGATTACAAATAGAAATTATTTTTGCAAATAGTAGGTAAAGCATGTACCATTTAGAAAATTAAATATCTCTCTTTTGTATCTATTAAAAAAAAAGACACGGAGGCTAAGGAATCAGGACTCTGTTCATCAAGTAGAAGGAAACTCAGGGCTGTTGAGCAAAAGAATGGTGCACACACATTAGGTTGTAGGAACATTTGTGTCTAACTCCTCCAAGAGTGTGAGAACATAAAATCTAGACATCATCAGAGTGGTTCCGGAGAAATGTTCCTGACCAAAGAAATTCTAGAGTTCATGGTCTGAGTAAAATTTTTCCACTGTCAGAGCACAGTGTTTGGTGGAGGGGGAAGCTGTAGGCCCTGGCGAGCCCCACATCTTCTACTGGAGGGGCTGGGCTATGGCAGTGGGCTTCGAGGTATAAGTCATCTCAGTAGTTTTCAACAAATTCCACATAAGTTTACTTAAAAAAAAACCTACTTCTAAACATTTATCAGCAATGAGGATAGTGTTAAGTCTTTGAAATAACAATTCATTAGCTAATTGATGAAAATGATAGAAGTAGAAATCCCTCTAAGTCACTTAGAATTGTGAACAGCTGCACTTAAATAGGTTTTTGTAGTCATACTGCTCAGAAGCAGAGGAATCTCAGTAGTATGTTCTGTCTTTGTACCTAAAGAGTACGAAGTCAATATACATGTGACAATAACTCAGAACTAATAGTGAAGATTAAAAAAAGTCCTACCCAAATATATTTGTAAAAAAGAAAACATGAAAGTAATTATAAAGGAACAGTTTAGCACAGATAAAGTGGTATTCTGCAAATTGAATTCACAGAATTTAAGTAAGCATAATGTCCAAAGTGGGAAGAACTCCTAATAGAGAGGAATTCTAAAAGCTATGCTTTCAACTACTCTGAAAGAGTAGATGTGGTGTGGGACAAAAGGGAAGAGTGTAGGGGTGTTCATTCCAGCTGTCCCTGAGCCTATAAGAATGAGGAAGCTGGACTCGATGACAGCAACTATATTTACTTAAAGTGAAAAATATAAGCCCAAGTAAAGCTGGGCATCATGGTTTGTGTTTGTAGTCCTAGCTACCTGAAAGGCCGAGGCAAGAGGATTATTTAAGCCCAGGAGTTCAAGGCCAGCTGGGGCAACATACTGTCTCAAAATAAAATAAATAAATAAATAAAACATAAGCCCAAATATAATAAGAGGCTAGAGGAATAACAAAATAACAAACAAACCAAAAAAAAAAAAAAGAAAAGAAAAGAAAAGAAAAGGGGTGTAGTAAAAAGAGTGAAAGTCCACTATCAATTTAAAAATAATTCAGGCCAAAAACAAAACAATAATAAACTTGTAGCTATGCAGGGCTTTCCAGGTGACAAAGATGCTAGTATCTAAAGAGAGAGATGACAACTGTCAGACAAAGTACCAATTCAAGGAAAAATTGGTGCTTTGTGCTAGCCAGCCCAGGCACAGGCTGATCATTACCTAACTAGGGATGCAGGCACAGAAGCAGAGAAGGAGTGGATATGAGCAAGAGAAGCAGAAAAAAGAAGGAAGCAGCAGGAACAAGAGATGTGTACTGTCTGATAACAGTAGAGGGTCAATTCTAGGATCATTGACTGTAGGCAAAGCCTGCAAAGAAAGGTGTTCAAGTCATCTTTTGGCATGTAAAAAGCTGAGCATGACTGCTAGACTTAGGAAAGGACATACTTCTACTCAGGACAAAGAAGAAGTACAGGGGTTGGGGATTTAGCTCAAGTGGTAGAGCGTTTGCCTAGCAAGTGCTAAGACTGCGTTTGATCCCCAGCACCACCCCACCCTGCAAGAAAAAGAGGTACAAAGGGAAGGCAGTGCAAGAGGAGAAACTTCCTTTAATAAGGAAAGATGTATGGGGCAGTAAGTTTAGTTACATGGATATTTCAGAAGTTTTATTATATATGCTTTATTTAGCATAATTTAAACTTATATTACTGTAAAATACATTTCAGAAAGTCTCCTCTATGGGTAGTTTTTCAGATGGTTTTAAAATTTCACATAGTGAAGTACCTTAGCACAAGTAGAAGAAAGATTAGGACTTAAAAGCCTTTAAAACTGCTAGGGTGATTAAACTTCAAACAATATACCAAACAATACAACAAAGTACTCTGTTCAGAGATATGTGTTTGTAGGGGCGTGTGGGTGCACTTACGTATATTCACTATGTACTGATATATACACAGGCATATATATGTACATTGTATATGTACATGATCCTATGTGATGTTTATGTCATCTTTCTGGATTATGTTTATATACATAGAATAGCAAATTCTGTGGAAAACCTAAGGAGGTCTAACAATACTAACACTTAGGATTCTGAGGTGTTAGGGACTGAACCCAGCTTCATCTTACTTCACTATCTCATCAAGCGCCACTTTCTAGCTAAATGGCTTGGTTCCGCTCTCTGAACAAGCTTAGCTCTTTTCCTACCTTGGTGCCATAACATAAGCTGCTCATTTTGTCTGCAACACTCTTCCTCTGACTCTATCTTGCTAAATCCTTTCTCATCCTGTATCTCCATACAGTACCAAATTTCACTTCCACAGAGGCCTCCTTCACTCCTGCTGTAAGTTTGGTCACCCTGGCATACTCTCTATTTCTACCCTCTGCATTTACCTACTATTTGATGATGTCTACAAGGCAGAATCTGTGTCTCCAACATTTGGCACATGGCTTGGGTCATGGTAGGTGCTCAAGAAATAACTGAATGAGAACAGCCCTGAAAAGGAAGCAGACTAATTTCCTCTGGGAGGAAAATTTCTCATATTTTATAGCTTAACTTTTAAAACTAAGAAATATTTTTAAAATGTGAATGGCAACAGAATATAGGAAAGTCAGTTTATAAACACTCACCAGCAATGCTTTTCCGTTTTTGAAATGCTGTATGGTGGGGAGCAGAAGGTGACTGTATAGGATCTTCAAGGTTTTCAGAGTCATGATTTGCTGTACTCCTTATAAATTCTAGAGCAGCGTGGAGAACTCTAAGCTGCAGAGCAAGAGCCATACCTACAAACAGAAGAGATGAGGATGTTTCTAAACTATGAGATTATTAATCTTTTAATTGATCTTATTTTTTATATCATCCAAGTCTAAATTGCTAATTATTAGATATAAATTTAACATTTTTGATAAACATAGATTTTCAATGCTAATCAGAATTTTTTAAACTATTTTTAAAAGCAACTCATTTTTGGTAGTCCTAGGGATTGATCGATCCCAGGGCCTGAACATCTAGGCAAGTACTCTACCATTGAGCTTCATCCCCAGCCTCTAAAAGCAACTTCAAAGCAAATTTCCAAATAGTCACTATTAAAAAGTAAAAGGCAAACACTCATATTAGTTCATACATTTAATTTTACACAATTTTTTCAAAGAATATTTTTGTAAGTCAAAAGTTTAACAAGCAGTTGTCATATGTTTAGAGTTTCATGTTTACTTTAATATATGCCATTAAAGAAAAAAGGGGCATTACTATTCAACACAAACCTTTTAATTCTACTTGATAAGAAAAATTGGCAGCTTCTTCTGATGATGTGTCAGCTTCTAATTATTCACTTTTTCTATTTTGCCACTCCAAAAGGCTGTTTTTTTTTAAAGGCAATCAATATCATAACAAAATTAAGGTTAAACTTTCAGTAAATAAGTTATTAAGAAGAGATTAGACCCTAGTAAAATGTCTGGCTACTATAAAACTTCCCCCCAAAATCCATAAAAATTAAATCTTACTTTGTGTCTTCTTGTTTTTGCTATTTTGAAGATATCCAAGGAGTACAATAAGATCTTCAATAACTCTAAAATATTGTGAGCCCGAGGAACTGCAAGCATGAATTGTAACTGCTATGAAAAGTTGCTGTATATCACATGCAAGTAATTTGTATTCATTCAAAGGAATGCTAAAAATAATCAAAAAGCAAAAACAAAACAAAACAAAAGGGCATTTATAAGAACAAGAACCAATAAGACAAAGAGAACTGGTTTAAATTCTTATTCTATCAGGATAGATTCGCTTAATATTTATTCATGCTCACTCTATGACAGGTAATACACATTGCATCACTGCATACTAAGAATAGAAATAAGAAGACACACTTTGACTCCTATCAAAAATAGTCTTGCAGAGGACCAGACAAGTAAAGAGATCACTATAAACAGTAAATGGTGTTAAATACAATGACAGAGATTTATGAAAGATACAGGGAATGCACAAGCAGGTTCCTAGCCTATAGTAAGCATGAGGGTGTGAGCAAAAACATTCTGCGAAAAGGCTTCTCAGAAAACGTAAATGTAAGTAAATTAACCTCTCTGAAATTGTATAAATTGTGGTTATTTTAAGGATTAAAAGAAATAATGTATAGGTTTAAATATATATTAATCACCTCTAAATATACAATAACTATAAATCAGTTACTTCTGCCTCTCTATTTTAATCTTGATAATCTACCTCAGTGTGTGCTATTAGGTCAAGTACTTTTCTTCATTTACTTTTTTCAAATCAATCAAGGGTTAAACATGGTAGCCATTTATAGACTACCATTCCAGGGCTATCAGTAAGCATAACTTACTTTTTACAAAGTAACAAAATCTACTTTCAGAACAAGCTTGCAGGTGCTTTGCTAAGTTTTACTGATTTCACCCACTGTACTGCAATCAAGACTAAGAGTTTTGAGAAAATATAATACTTTACATTTCTATTTCTCATATGCCTACCATACAGACCCTACATGTAATAGATGCTCAATGAAAGCTGAACCAAGTTGAGTACAAGGAGTCTCTCCTTGGCCTAGAGAATCACAGAAGATATGCTTTGTTCTCTCTGCAAAAATATAACTAACATTTAATACTTTATATGCAACAAGACAGTGCTTCCAAAGATTTAGCATCATGGCTGGGTGTGGTGGTACACGCCTGCAATTCCAGCACTTGGGAGGCAGAGGCAGGAGGATTACCGCAAGTTCGAGGCCAGGCTCAGCTACATAGTGAGTTCAATGCCAGCCTGAACTACATAGCAAGACTCTGTCTCAAAAAACAAAACAACAACAACAAAAAAAAAAACAGAAAAAAAACCCCAAAGATTTAGCATTATGTTAGTAAAAATGGTACTCTGTGCACCAGAAATGCAGACAACAAAGATACAAATTCTAAATGAAAATCTAATCTCCTAATATATTTTTAAAACTTACTTGTTGGGCAACACTTTTCCAACATATTTTTTACTATGAGAAATTAATTCATGGTACCAGTTATTGAATATGACTATTATAAAATAATTTTTGGTAGTAGGTAGTGATAAACTATGCTAACAGGTTAGCACACTGAGTTTAAAACAATGGCTTGTGAAGTGAGAAGGATTCGGTCTCAAGTTCTCTGTTTACTAGCTGTGTGATATTCAATGAGCTACTGTAGCCTTCGAATTCTCAATTTCCTATTCCTGAATGGGGTTTATAATTTTTATAAACATATTGTGGAAGCTTAGTAAATATATTTGGCTTGACTGAACTTAATCTATTTCTAAATACCTAAAAACACAAACACCTTTTTTTTATAAACATCTTCTTAAACAAACTTTGTTGAAAATAATAAAAAAAAAAACCCTGCCCTCTCCAAATTAATTTAATGTACAAAATGTTGTGGGAAAGAAATTCTTTGAAAGTATTATGAAAAACTAGAAGTTTTAAAGGAAGCTATTACTAAAATTTCTCTTTCTAAGGACTTGTCAGATATAATTTTAATTAATAATTCAACACTTACTTCTTTTCTAATCCATTCAGGGCTGCTACTGTATTACATAACACATAGAGTAGACCATTATCCAACAACATGTCTGCTACTTTAGAACAAGAATTTAAAATTTGGGTCAGAAGTAAAAGAGCATTATGCAAGAGTATGTTGTCGTATAGGGATGTTTCTATTAGTCCCAGGATAGGAATGGCAGACCACTTCTGAAAAAGTCCCATGGTTTTTATATCTTCCAGATCAAATCTATAATAAATAATAGTTAAGAGTACATTAAAATCAATAAGTCACAAAATAAGAATGAATTTTTTAAACTATGGGCCATTTTGTTAACCATTTGAAGCTCTAAAAAATAAATTAGGGGAATAAATATTCTCAGCCTTTTTTTTTTAGATTATACATCCTCTCCAAAAATAAGAAAAGACTGTTGCCAGAGGTTCATCCCAAGATATACAAATATTATAAAAAAAATCAGAAGACTGATACATATAATTTCAGAGTTTTAACTGGTTAACTCATTTCATGAGGCTCTTACACCCAAAGAACCTCTGCTTTAAGGGCTTATAACAAGTATTTAGGAAAAGTATCCATATTTTATTTGAAAGACAATGAGACAGTACAAAGAGGGTTAGCATAAAGGAATGAATCTTGAGTTCTTGTCCCAAAACTATTTGCCTCTCTGATGCAGCAAAATTATTTAAGCTTGTTGTGCCTCATTTTTCTCATGTGTCAAATATACGCAATGATATTTTTCTCATGTGTCAAATATATGCAATGATATTTGCACTTCTTTCTACTCAAGAGTGTTGTGAGACTCAAATGAGATAATGCAGAACTGTTTTGGAGAAGTTAAAAGTTGTATGCAAGTATAAAATGCCACTAAAATTTCCACAATAAATGAGTTAATACCTCAAAGTCTGACTGTCTATCACAATCAGAAAGCACGTATTTCTGTTATATCACAAAAAGAAATAACTTTTCTGCCAAGCTTTTGGATTACGTGAAAAATACCCTTTCATATTTGCACTTATTTGCTAATCTTTCAGCACCTCACTGAGGCTACAGCTCAGCAATCGGTAGGTCCAGGCCTTCCAGGAAGAGCCTATTCTTCTTCCAGATGAGCAGAGGGCTCCAAGAAGACTGGGGAGATTCTGAACAGATCACCTGTGTAATCTGTCATTGAGAACATACGGGCCATCTTTCTTTTCAGGAAACTTTCGCATGTTAATATTAGATGCCAAACTGTTATCATTTACTTTCACTTGATACAACAATTATTTCTAGTTTCTAGCTGGTGAATGAAATATGAAGGAAGACATAAAGTAAAAAGACTATTATACAGCAAACAATAAATTGATTCACTTGGAAAATTACTTTTAGAAGATTTTTTTTCTAAAGGTGACAAAATAATTTTGTTAAGAGTGAGTTCACTGAATTCTACGTTTAAGGCAAAGGATCCCCAATTGTGGTGGAGGGAAGAATCCACTTACTCTTCATCAAGGCCTATACGTCGACCAAAGAACATTTCAATGAAGCATTCTAACAATTCCTGAGTTCCCCGATGAAGATACAACTGGTTGGCTAGCAAGGAAAAGCCACGATTCTTCAGAAATTTATCTTTTTGTTCTTTAGATGCTCTATTAAAATATGCATGTAATAGCTAAAGAAAAATTTCAGACAATTTAGAGCATATATTAAAATTTAATGTAATATATACAAGTCAGACAGTGTAGCATTCTTATAAGTTATTAATAAACACAGAAGACTAGCACAAAGAGATGCCATCTCTATAGGAGAATGAATTCTGACTACTGTGGAATGCTGGTGTTGACTCTGCCCTACAGATCTCAATTCTTCTGTGGTTGGGAAAGCTGGCATTCCCAGTTGAGCATGGACACCTAGTAGACTGGTAGCTTTAGTTGAGTGTAAGTGGAATATCTGTGTCTAATTATAAAGAAAAAATTCAGTACACTATGTTTCCCCTGAAAATCTATCTTAAACCTCTGTTTTTAGACACTTTTGTATATATGGTATTGACTGAACTAAGAGCTCCATCCATGCTAGGCAGGTTCTTTACCACTGAGCCATACTCTCAGCCCTATTTCTAGACGTCCCAGCAGATTATTTATCTTAAGCACAGGCTGGAATTTCCACCCTTCTCTGCTTTCTTAAATAAAATGCATGTAAAACTCAACTAATTACTTTTCCTTCCAAAGCCACTTCTTCCATGATTCTACACTTGGATGGTTCTTCATATCATCCCTCTAAAATTCAAGGTAAAACTGACTTTTGGCTTTTCTATTCCTGCATGTTGGTTGCAACATGTAGTTATGAAGCTACCTGTCTTCCACTCCAGCAAGTCTCTCAAATCTATGTGTCCTTTAACTTTCATTAATCTGACTTGGGAACCTGTCTCATATAGCCTAGTCTGCTAGTAGTTGTAATCATTTCTCCTCTGGATTACTAAGCTGGCCTGCTAACAGAATACTTCTACCTCCCTCCTTCAACCACTCCCTCACAGTGGTGACAGGTATTAATACCTTCCCAAACACATCCATTTACTGCCCTGCTTAAAAAACTTCCTAAATTTACAGCACATTATCAAAACTTTTGTTTCTGCATGCCTCCTTCCCTGCTTTCTGCATCAAGGTGTTTTGCTTGTCCTAAGCTCTCATTACTCTTTATCAATACTGCCACAGCAGTGCTCATCACAGAATTCCTTATACCGGCTATGTGACTCTCTTCTTTGCTGGACTATTAATTCCCAGGAGATAGGGACTTATATTACTCCCTTTGTATCCCACATAGCAACTAACCAAGTGTCTTCCACTTGAAATGGGGGCTCAATAAATACTAGGTCGAGCTGCAAGAGATTAAAGAACACCCACACCCAGACAAACTAAAGAAAATGAGAGTTACTGAAAACCATTTCAACACTGGGTGATTTTCCTAATTGAGATCATTCAAACACTCATCATTTAACAATCTACTTAGTATCTTTTATATACTAGACACGGATGTCTACCCTCATAGTTTATATCTGTACAGAAGACTAAAAAACCTAAGTACATGGATAAAAAAAGATAATTTTAAGAGGTACTCAGGATGCTTTAATAGAATAAATAAGTGGTAGAGCTAGAGGGAAGCAATTTTTGATAAGGTGACATCTGAGCTGAAATTTGAAGTAAATGTCCAAAACTTGATACTGGGCTGCAGGAGAGATTGCCAATGAACCATGTATTCCTTATAAATTTTTGTGAGTTACTAAATTCAGATACATGAATTTATTGGTAGATTTAAAAACAAATGAATCAATATATGGAGAAGGACTTAAAACTGGATAATACACACAAAATATAAGTAATAAATGACAGACTATATATATATATATTAGTTCATTATTTCTAAGTATAAAGTAAAGCTTTAAGTCAATATATGTACAAAAATTTGAAAAGTTTTGTCTACTTTACCATATTTAAGTACATTCAAAAATTTAAAATACATTTCCTGAAATAAAATAACTCTTCTGTAGGATTTGCCCTTACTTTAATAACACCTTGTTGTATGGCAGGTGATGAATGATTAACGAGGACTAAGAGTATATCTGCTTGAATAAGCTTCTCCATCACATCTTCCAGCATAACATCAGGCAGGATGAGGAGAATGCCACTTAAGAGTTCATATAATCCACAGCATATAGGTACTAAGCAGTCTTCAGTGACACTAAGACAGAGACCAAAAGAGTCTTACTAACAGTGCCAGGAAGAAAACTACCAGATGATTACCTTAGGATCTATGATGAATGGTAATTTTATGTGAAATAAATGCTCATAAAGTTTAAGAAATATTTCCTAATTTAATTGTAATTAACAAAATTACCCTCACTTTTTATTACTGATATTTTTAGGCATGTAGTACACTAAACACTACTGTAGTCTGAATCTATGATGTCTAATACAGTAGTCACTGCCACTTAATCTATTTCAACAATTCAAAATTAAATTAAAAGTTAAGTTCCTCAGCTACGCTGGTCACATTTCAAGCACTCAGCAGGCACATGGTGGGTGTCCACTGTACTGGACAGCACAGATAAGACATTTTGATCACTACAGAAAGTTCTGCTGCATAGTGCCACTTGAGATGCCACTGGCAACAAGAATTGGTCTGATCATTTCCCTGAAAAAAACAATTTTTCTCTAATAACTACAAGGAATTAAGCCATAGGAAGAGATTTTTCTTTGAGAGCTATTTAGCCTTTGGCTGAACATAGAATTAATACTATCTAATATTAAAATGAGGAAAAAGGCACTTTTCTGTTTAGTATTAACACAATGTCATATTTTAAGAAGTGGTATAATGAAAACATTTCTACAAGTGGAGAGAATTCAAAGAACATTCAAAAATGGAGAGAGGACACAAAATGCATGAGTACCTGTGAGCACTTGTAGCTTGGTTATAGTTGGGCTCGTAACCAAGAGAAAAGGCCAAGTTTTCCCAATCATCAGTGTTCCTATCAACAAGACTGGGCCAGCGGCCAATGGCTGCAGATCCATTCTGTGAAGGGAAAGCTAGCCCCAGACTTGCAACTGTGCTGTGGTTTTGCTGGAATAAGGCCAGTCCTCTTAGGTTATCAGGTCGACGCAGGCAGGATTCATCCCCAGGACTGTCATCATCTATTCTGGGTTCTGCTCCCAAGTCTTTATGATCTACTCTGCCCACAGGAAATCCCAGTGTTCCTTTTGGGACCCCACTGGCAGAGGTTTGGGCTGTGGCACCAGCTTCTGCTTCCCAGACAGCTTTGGCAGACTCACAGCTACTGATGAATGCATCCTCTTTGGTTGCTTGCAGCATGTCAGAACTTCCCAAAGGATTCTGTTTCTCCGCCCGGGTAGAAACATAAGTATCTACAATGTTTTGTAACTTGTCAATACTACAACCCAAACTTCCAGTCAGTTTTCGTGGCTGCATTAGTGGTGAAGTAGGAAATGCTGGTAGACTTCTAGAACGTAGCATGTGGGCAGCCATCCCCGGTGGAATAATACTGGAGAAATTGCTTCCTAGTAAGAGGAGAGAGAAATATAACACTTAAAAATCTATTAAGTCCCTGAGTTCGATCCCCAGTATTGCCCCCACCAAATCTATCAAATGGTCTTCTATACCATAAGTGACAACCACAGTAATAGCCTACCTATCTAGCACTTTTAGGAATTCATCCAGGTTATTTTTACCAGTAATTAACTCTTAAACTTCTTTTCTCTTTTAACATTTTTTATTAAAACATTCTAAAAATCTGTCTTTTTCTGTCTCCTCAATAAATCCAATATTGACATAACATGATTCAAAGTTATTAGGATTAATGGTTCTGCCACAGTGACATTTAGTGAATAAAGTAGAGCTGAATTTACTTGGGCCAGCAGTCACCAGAATGCAGTGATACAATGGAAATAGTCTAGGTTTTGTACCTAGACTTCCCTCTTCATGCTACAGATTTTCAATTTACTACTTCTAATATTTTATGTAGGAGGAGACCAGAAAAATCCATCGTACTGCAAAAGTACAGGATATAGGTGCACACTATTTAAGGTGTGGTCTGTGGACCAGCAGCACAGGGACCAGCAGCACAGGCACCAGCACTTACATGAACATTAGGACTTTACATTCTCAAGGGCTAGCTTACATCTATTGAACCATGTCTGCAGGGGCAGGAACCTGCATTTTAACAAGCTCTCCAGGCGCTTTTTGTGCACACTGAAGCTTGAGATGCAATGATACAGAATAAATATAAGTATACAGGCTTTGAGGCAACAGCTCCATAGCCCAGACGGTTTTTCTAATTATTCTAGATTTTGCCTGGAGGGCTAAAGGTGCCAAAAGATTTCTGTTTTTAAAAACCTTGAAAAAATGGCAGTATGATTGTATTTCAGAATGTTTCAGAATAATGCATATGATTTAAAAACACACATTTTCTATAAAATGCCAAATAAAATTAAAACACTGCCTTAAATATTATACTAAAAGACCATAAAATGTGATAAAGGAAACTAAAACACTTTGAAAGGTAAATAAAACTGGAGATTAATTCCCAAGTACCTAGTCCTATCTTCCTGTATCTGTATTTCGCCTATACTATTTATTAATTATACTGGAGCTAGAGAATAAGATTAAGTTGGATTGACAGTAAAAGGAATGTCCCAGAATGGAAGAGAACTCACACTAGGAAACTTGCATCATATTTTTTTTCTCGGAAAGCAGAGATACGGTAGTTTGTTGAGAGTAATTATGAAGACAGGAAAATAATATATGTGTAAAGACTTAAATGTACTTACTGTATAAACAGAAGTGGGAATTGATTCTGAACATACAGAAAAAACGACAAGGCAGCATTAAAAGCCTTGTGACCATCTCCAGCACTGTGAGGATGGTCAGACTGAGTTTGGGTTAGGGTTTTTCAGGTCAAGAATACCAACAGACCCAGGGGAAAAGGAAACTGAACATGTATGAAGAAAATAGGCAAATAGGATCTCTGTACAGGCAAAGGAAACTTGGGATCATGATCAAGAAACCAAAAAAGTGAGGTGTAGTGGCATGTACCTGCAGCCCTAGCTACTTGGGAGCCTGATGAGGGAGGATGGTGAGTTTGAGGTTAGATTGGACAAGTGGGACCCTGTTTCAAAAATTGTTTTTAATTAAACTTAGGAAAAAAAGGGCCAGGATAGGAGACTGCTCCCCAAGAATGGATTAAAAAGGAGAAACGCATCCTCTTTGCCTTTTTCAGTATATCAGAAGTCCCCAGAGGATTCTGTTGCTCTGGCTGGCAGGAGGACTAAAGCTGCCAGGAGTCTGTTCCAAAGACCTGGAACAAAAAGGCGGCATGACTGTGTGTGGAAATGTTCGAGAGTGACACAGGTGATTTAACATTGCTCATACAAACAGAACAGGGAATGGAGTCCCGGGGTTTCAGAGGTTCCTAGAAGTCTTCACGATGATGGTCACTTCCAGGACAGAAGGAGACAAGTGACATGTGGCTGGAGGACTGGATGGCCTCTACCTGTAAGAGCTGTTGTCTAGAATGATGGGTTTACTAGAAAGGAGAGAGTAAAACAAAAAAAGCTTTTGAAGAAAATGAGAAAATAAACCAGACATTTAAGGAAAGAAAAATGACTAAGATAAGAGAGGACAAAGAATGCCAATGAAGACAGCATGAGCTTTATCTGTTTTCTGAGCTCTCCCGAAGACCTGGGCTAGATGTTAGACTGAGTTACTGATATCAGAAAGTAGTAAAAGTGGGTTCTTTAAACATATTCTATGAGTCTTAAGTTTAATTATCTATTTAGTCTAAATATCAGGTTTTACTATACTGCTAAAACATGTACAATTCAATCATCTACGAGTATTCAAGACTAAAATGGGAAGAGTTATAATTTCATTATTGCCATTTTTACCTTCATGAGGTGAAGCAGTGAAACCAGATGGGCTTATGACCATGAAACCAGGGCTGGTAAGGGATCGTCCTCCACTGCTGGAATGCCGCAGGTACATGATTGACTGCACTTTCTCCTGAAAGATCTTGCCATCTAGATAATCAAAAAATTTTTGAGACAGCAAAAAAAATTTTTTAAAAAGGATAAAACAAAAATATAGCTTCAAAAGCAAATCATTAAGTACAAATTTTAACAACACAAAAAAGATACCCAAAGAGAAAATATATGGCTTATTTATACTAGCTACATTTGACATATAAATACTCATTCTAATTTCTTTCTCCAGATTTTTTTGTTGTTGGTTATTACTGGCCACCTTAGCTTCTATTTTCTTTGAATTCCAACTGTACTTGGAACTGTTTCTATGGTTTAGCATTTAACTGTTTCCTTTTACACGTCTTTATGATCTCTCAGAAGATACTGCTCATCTGTTTTTTCCTTGAGAAAAGGACTGTGTCTTACACTTTTATCCATCTCTTTTTCAGTGTCTAACCTGATTCCAAAACTAATACTTTCAGCTTCATCTTCTTTCTGTGCTTCATACTTGTAAATACAAGCACTTGATTTTGTAAATGCTCTGTAAATGCAACAGCTCTAAATTTGAACTGCCTTCCTGCTCTCAGTTCACTCCTCCTGTTCTGTCCTCTAGTTAGTTTGGCAGAAGGACTTGTTCACTTCCCATGAACAGCTAAAGCCAACTCAACCACCAGTTTTCCTTAATTCATGTTAGTCAGTCACCAAGTCCGACTGACTTTGTTTTCAGTTTCTTAAACTCTTTTCTTCCCTACCATAATGCTGTGATACAGGGTTTGTCATCTCTCACCTGGATCACCATCACAGATGTCTAAATTGTATCCTGATGGGTAACCTGTCACACTCAAAGCTTCACAGCCTCCAGAATTCTCTCTCTTAAACATCAATTCCTGCTTAAAACCTCCTTACTACCTTGAATAAAGTCCAAGCTTCTTGTCTACAACAATCTTCATGATCTGTCTCCAGGCCTCTGTCCAGTCTTGTTTCTTACATTTCAGCAACACCCACTTCTCAGAGCTGCCTGTCAAGCAATTTCCTATGCCAGGAATGGCTTTCCCTTTGACTGCTAGTCACCCTTTAAGTCTGGGAGTAGGCAGGGCCTCCTCCAGGAAACATGCCCTCAGCTCTTACCATGCTCTATGCTACCAGAAAGTAAAATGCTAACATCCATCACTTATTATCCCCCTCACTTACTGCCATTAATTTCCCTCTAAAATGCTCTCCCTCACTTCAAACACATTTTCCCCATCATTCTTGCCACTTCTAAAGAACTTCTGGCAGTCTTCTTGTACCTCTTTAGGTTTGCCGTTGTAGTTGCCCTGATGTCCTGAGTCAATTCAAAACGTTTACTTTTCATGGTTATTTTTACTTTGGGGAAGAGTCAGAGGTTGCATGGTGCCAGAAGCAATGAATGAGACAAATGAGGACACACCATAATGGTTTTATGAGATTGTCTTTCCACTGGATGGCACTTGGCAACATTCACTGTATTTTTTCTTAATCATACCTCATAAAGCCACTCATGAAAGAGGACTTCCAGAACTGCCTTAGAAAGTGTCAAGAATGATGAGATGAGTCTGTTAGAACTGAGGGGGAATACTTGGAGTGGGCACATAATGGTAATGTCTTTTACTGTAATAAAAATTTTTTACTTTAAATATACAATGTATTTTTCGATTAGCCTTTGTAGAATATGAGTTCAAATTCTCTGGTGGTACATTCAAGGATTCATTTAATATGACCATAAAGTAAATAAATAAGTAAATAAATAGAGGCCTTAAGCTGTATTTATAGTATTATTTTTCATTTCTCCTTTATAGATTTTGTGTATGTACTTAGGAAAAATTGATTACTCTTCATTTTCTTCTTCTATTTTTCTTCTCTTTAAGTCATTCTCTTTGCCTAGAATGCTAATTTTCAACCTACCTATCAAATTCTACCTCAATTCTTCAATGCCCACTATAGATATCATGTAATCTGTTAAATATTCTCTCCCCATATGATCTGAAGAAATTTTCTCTTCTCTGAAATCTCCTTAGTTCTCCACCTGTGTCTGTTAAGTACTTACCAAATACTGTTTTTTATTAGTTATCTGAGTGTGTATCCTCTCTCCTCTTGGTATTTAAGCTCCCTGAAGGCAGAAACCATGTTCATTCTATAACCCCTCTGCCCTGTCCCCTCTCCAGTATGTGATTAGGGTAGTTTCTAGTACAGAAAGTACATTCAATGAATATCAGACAAATATGGAGCAAGTAGAAAGAATAAGACAAAAGTAGAGATAGCCAAAATCTAACAAAAATGATTATACCTACCTATGTGCAAAGAAAAGTAGAAGTTTGTGGGGTTGTGACAAACGTAAGTATTAGTAGGAGGGTGAACTGCTAAAAGGAAATTGAAGATAACTGTCAATAATTCCAAATCTGGAGGAGATCCAAGGACTTCTGCAATAATTTTCACAAATGATCTACAAACCTCTCGGGGCATGGATGTAAGCTGCCCCTCTTTATGTTCCTGAAAAAATAAAAATCAAATTGTCTTTAGATTTAAAGAGAACTGTAAACTAACATTTTTGAATTAAGCAAGACATCCTCTTTAAGAGAATTCTGTGGTTTACTACTCTAGTCTGACCATATTTATCATTCAATTGAGTTGCTATTTTTCTAGTCAAGTAATCTTGTAATTAAAAATTCATTAAAACAGAGAGCAATTTAATTCTAGACTGCTTATCTCAATAAACTGAGGCACATTCATTAGCATAGACTCAGAAGTCAAACTGCATAGGGCTGCATTCTAGTTCCCTCACTCATTAGTCTGATCTTAGGTATGGCACTTAGACCTCTATGGTTCAGTATCTTTGTCTATAATATAGAAATAATACTAATACTACTGCATAGGTTTGTTATAAGGATTATGTGACATAAATACTTAGAACAGTGCATCACATGTGGTAAGCGCCACATAGGTAGAGTAGTCTTTATCTGAAATGCGTGGGATCAGAAATGTTTCATATTTCAGAGGGTTTTCCAGATTCTGAAATATTTGCATAAGTTTATGGTTAAGCATCCATAATCCCTATATCTGAAATTCTCTGAAATCTGAAATATTTTGAATGCATGACACTGTATAAATGTTAGTTACTACTAGTATTACCATCACAACTATTACTATTACTATGACTATTACTTTGGCTTGTACTACTACAGGACTTGGAGGGATTTCTGATGGACAAAACTAGTTAACATTAATATATTGTGCTCCAGTTTACAAAGCTCCTTCTCACAATGGCTCTGTAACGGTAATTATCTCTTATCTCTAGAATATGATGCTCAAAATGATTATTTAACTAGTTTAAACCACACAGAAAATACTTACATGCTTAAGTTACTGTGCAACTATATCTTAAACTCAGGCCTTTGACCTGTTTTTACTCCATCATCTCCTGCTTGGAATGATGATTCCTGACAAGTAATTGTTGAAAATAAAGTCTGATGTGAACTACTCATATCCTCCAATTCCACCTCCCAAGTGGATGACAGCTGCCCACCAGATTAAGGGAAACAGCAGTAAATTTCCTCCCTTTTGTCTCCCTACAAATACATAACCCTCCAACCACTCTTCTTTATTTATTCTTATGCACTGTGGAATCAGAGTACTTAGAAGTACATGTTAATTTTGAGACAATTTAGCCTGACTACTTCAGATTTAAGAGAATACTGAGTTTACAAAAGAAAGGACAAAATCCCCTTGCCAAGATTTCCTAACTGCTGAGTGGCCAGGCCGAGACAAGAACATATGTCTCTTAAATTCCAATTCAGAGCTGCTTCTGCTACACCAGTTGCCTTTCCACTGAATCATATCTCTTGTACCTTCTCAACCCCCTGGCTGCATCACCAATTATTCATTCTTAGACTTATACTAGCCCAAGTTTCTCCAATCCTACACTCTCCACTGACTCCTTGGAAATAGTCTCTAGTTTTCTATTTCATTAAAAAATCTCTTGAACCGACACTCTATACTTTCACTGTTAGACTTAAATTACTGTTTTTTTCTCATTGTTTCTAATGATGTGCCACACACACTTACTCAAAGTCTTTTGCCCTTTCCACACTGTTGCAGTCTCTTAAGCCATTAAGAGTTTCCAAGTCTAAAGCCCATTATTGGTCTACATTTCTCTGAACTTTCTACATCATTCAGCTCTAGGTACCATCATCTTCTGGATGTATTCTTCCCCCTTCTGCTCACCCCTGCTTTCCACTTTTCTGAGTTTCCTGGTTCTTCTTTTACCTCTTTAATTACTCTTTCTACTCCTTGTTCCATAGCCCATTTTTCCTATTTCACACCCTGACAATGGATATTTCCTAAGGTGCAAACTGCAGCCCTCTATGATTTTCTCACTATACTTTTTTTTGGTGCTGGGGATCAAACTCAGGGCCTTTCCCCTGCTAGGCAAGCACTCTAACCACTGAGCTAAATCCCCAGCCCCACTCACTATACTTTTTTATCTAGTGCTTTTCTCTCTCTGCAGTTTTAGTTGCTGCCACTGAGTGTCCTGCTGCAATCCAAACACAGAACGTTGAACCACAAAACTCACTTTTTTAATGTTATCTTTTTTCTAGTCTGCTAGCTTTAAATTTTATATGTGACTCTGGAAACTCCCATTTAAATAGAATCAAGTCCTATTAATTCTGTCCTTATAGCCTTTTTCATATTTGCGTCCCACTTCTTAGTTGAGGCTTATTATACTATACTCAGAAGCTAATGAAACTGCTTTATAGCCAATGTATGCTTAATTTTTAATCTTTCCAAAAATGTTAATACTTGGAGCTTCCTTAAAGGTAAACACTAAGTTCACTTCTTTATATATTTTTCACAGTATCTATCATAAAGCTATGCATAGTTGTTAAAGCTGGGCATGGTGGTGCACACCCGTAATTCTGGTACTACGGGAGGCTGAGGCAGGATTGCAATTGTGAGGCCAGCCTGGGCATTCAGCAACACACCTTAAAAATAAAAACTGGCTGGGGATGCAGCTCAGTGAGAAGGCCTTGGATTCAATCACCATTACAATAAATGAATATATTCATGAACAAATAAATAAATATTAATTTGATAAATAAACTCGTTGAATGAAGAAATATGCTTTTTAAGAAGATAAATTGGTATTTTAATTTTTAAAGCATTGTTATAAATAATATGGAAGTGAAAAAATATATATTGAAATCTCCAAATTAAAAGACTGAATAGGAATCTTTTATTGTCATAAATTTATTTCAAATTGGCCAATAAATTTAAAAATGGAAAAAGAAACAGATTTATACAACATTTAGTAAATGCGGGCCTGACAGATTACAATATTGCATACCTGAAGATAATAATCTAATTTATAAAGAGGAACAAAAAGGCAACAAAATGCCTTTTTTTTTTTTTTAAATTGGGTGCCTACGTGTGCCAGCTACCGGAGTTACTGGGTGATGAACATAAACCATATCCCTGTCCTTAGAAGGTTTACAGAAGGAAATAAATTATATAAATTTAAATCTCATAAATAACATACAACTATACATCATGTGTGCACAGTAAGAGTATAAAGGGGAAAGAGTTAACTTAGATGGCAAAAGCAGAACAGGTTTCTATCAGGAAGTAAGTTTTAAAATGAGGCATGAGGATAGGCAGCAGATAGCCAGATGAAAAGAAGGAGATCAGTAACTCCCAAGGCAAAAAGAGGTGAGAAAAGCCTCATTTGTAAAAGAAAGAGAAAGAATGCCAGGGGGCTGAGTGGCATAAGAGGAGGCTGAAGTGGTCACCAGATCATACAGGCTGTTTTAAGTATGTTGTTATAAAGTTTGGATTTTAGCCCATCTACAGTCAGAAGCCCCTAGTGCCACTAGAGCAAAGGCACTAAGACAGAAAATGTTACTGATCCCATAAATACCTTGTACTTATCTAACTTGACAAAATTCTAATAGATGCCTCAGAAATTTTAAAAATTGGAAAAGAATCCAATATACCAGTCAAGCAGATTAAAAGAAATCTAAAAAGAGAAAAAAAAAATAACTACAAGCCAGGCCACAGCATAGACACTCTGATATAACTGGTGAAGTCAGTGCTATCTTTTAACATAGTATTTTGGATACACTTTCAAGATGCTAATTCTAGCATACAAAATAGATCTTCAGCAAATTATACTTATTGAAACAATAAACAGTTGCAAGATGTTATTTCAGGAAAATGGAACAAGTTAAGATTCATCAACTACTGTAGTTCAAGAGACTACAAAATTATCACTATATCCCAACACATAAAGAAATTCAGTAGTTGTGTTTTGTAATTTGACTTGGGAAAGATGGCACATGTGATGGTCAAGAGGTAAGAATTCAAAGAAAACCTGAAGAGGAGATAAGATAGAAAGGAGGGATAATCCCACTGAATGTCCCACAAAAATTTGATGTCTGGAGTATTGAGTTATTGAAGAGAAACGACTGCAAAAGTACCTGCAAAACCTGGCAAGTCAGCAGGAAGTGACGAACTGCTTGAGCCTTCAGTAACTGCTTAATGTTAAACCACTGCTGGTGGTGTTCCGCGCGAATGAGGACTTCTAGAGCTGTGAGCAGAGTTTCCCACACACCTTGCTGAGAAAACGAATGCACCAATTAGCACATGGTTACTGAACGACACGTGACAGGCTTTTCAGTAGAGTCCCAATATAACGATATAACTGTATATACATTTGCTATTAAAGAGTAAATTTGTCTGAAAAAGTAAATCTTAAAATTTATTCCCCAACTATTATTTTTTGCTGTCAATAGGTCATTTCTAAGTGCCTGTATTGAATGCAATAGTGTATTAAGTGCTTTAGGACCCGCCATCATTTCCATCGCATTAAATGATACATAAATATTTTCAAAAGTTGAATTATCTTAAAGGATTTGTTCAAATTAAAGAAACATACACATTACAATAAAATTGTTTTCAAATATTTTTTTCAAAAAGTGGCATTAAAAATGCACAAATTTCAGTGCTAATATGCACCACAGACAATGCAAAAAAAATCTGCATTTTTGGATTTACTTACTTTTAAATACAAATAATAGAATTATCTGTTCTAGTATAAACTGGGCATCTTTAAAGAGTAGTTAGCATCTTTTGAACTTGACTTAAGATGCTCCTCCCATATTGAATCAATTAAGTCATCCATAATATTAGAGAAAAGAATCTCATAGATACTCATCTTATTCCCCCGATTGACATTTCAACAAAACTATTAACAAAAAACAAAACTAACTACTTTGGATTGCAGGTCTTATTATTCTTGTGTGGCTGTCGAACAGTAACAAACAATGAAAGGGCCAATGAATTGACAGACCTAATCACACTACACTGAGCAAGGCCCTTCTCTTCATAAGGTAGAACCAAGATCCCTAAAAGAAAAAGCCTTGTGATAACTCCAAGACCAGGCAACCCAAGTATGAAAATTTGATTCAGCTCTTACAAATAGAGAACAATCAAAATAAAACAGTGCCAATATAAGCAAACAACCAACAACAAAAACAAACTTAGTTCAAAAGTAACTACGTAAAACTCCTTTATTTCAAATCCAAGTTATATGTATTGTTTTGAATTCAATAAAAAATTTTAAAATCAAGTAACTCCAAACTTGCTTGCTTTTTTTAGATACTAAATAAACTCACTGCTTAACATTTACTTTTTATCTTCTAATCTCCATTTGAGTATATTCTTTATTATACATTTATACTGTCTTTGATATAATGTCTTTACATATACTATCCTTGTACTTATTTTTTTCTATGTAGTATTAAACATATCCATCTGCTATTTCTTTTTAGATCTGAAAGTAAATACTCAGAATGAGAAAAGGAATCACAACAAATTACAAAGTTTAAAAAATTGACAAATGCCATTAATACTCAAAAAATACTGTACAGAAAAATAGCTCAGCTAGTTGTTCGACATTCCTTTTTAGTACTTTTCTTTTACATTTTGGCTGCATTATCTTTGATTGCCTCTACATATAAAGAAGATTTTATAATTTTTATAGAGTGAGTAAAAAAATAATTCTCTTACCACCAGCATGTTTAAACTAAATTTATTTTTATTAACGATAGATTAGAAAACTTTTTGCAGCTTCACAACTCATTGTTGGTAATGTACAATTTTTTAGGCACTGCTGCCAAATTAGGGAATAATCAAAGTTTTAAAAATTTTAAAGGTGTGTATTCTGAATTATTCTTCAAATAATTACATCTTATGATAATGTTTTTATATTCTAGTTAATTCTAGATAATCTATTTTCTTGGAAAAATCCCCAATACCTACTTAGAACACTGCCACAATTGAAGGAACATCCTAAATTAGAACTGAGCTGCCTGTCTGAGCCTATGCCAGTAGGACTGTTGCAAGCTAGGGCAGAAAGGAAACAGTGCTTAGTTCTTGGTTGGGTCCTGTGAAGACTAGTAGTCTATCCATTCCAGGTGTTGAGATACTGTGTCCAGACCTAAGACCTATCTGTGCTGCTTACATTATGCTTATGATGGAGCTTTGCCTTACATCACGATCTAGGCTCTGTTAGCATGGCTCCTGTACTCAGAAGTGTGTCCACTTCTCTCCTCAATGGACCCAAATGAGCTCATGTATTCCTTCCTGATTGAAGTATTCAGAGCCAGCCCAAGTTCTGATCCTGACTTTCCAGTTCAGCATTACCCATGGAAGTTCAAAACTTTGCATAGAAAGTAACCTCCAAATTTCCATTTATAACTAACTTCCATCGAAGCAGTAAATTCATTTTTCTTCTGAAGACTGATTAGGTAAATATTTAAAAGTACATGCTTCCACTCATAATTGCTGAAATGTGGAAGCAATTCAAATATTCCTTGACAGGTGAGTGGTTAAACAATACAGTAGGTAGAATATACATACAATGGAATATTATTTAACCTTAAAAAGGCAGGAAATTCTGACACATACTACATCTGAATGAAACTTTGAGGAAATTATGCTGAGTGATATAAGCTAATCATAAAAAAATAAATATCATATGATTCCACTTATAAGAGACACTGTTATGGCTTGTATCTAGACGTCCCCTGAAAACCTCATGCACTCATAGATTGGGCTTTTTGGAGCTAGTTGGATCCAGAGTGTGTGATACTGGGATTAAGTGTATGTGTTACAAAATTAGTCCACAGATGGGAATTAACATAGTTCTGGGTGTGAATAATGGAAGCTCTACCCTGGGTGTGAGTGGCACTAATCAATAGGCTTATAGCCTAGGTGGAATATGAAGAGAGAGGGGTTAAGGCAGGCTGTGGCTTGATGCTGCTGCTGCTTGCTGCTTCAATGTCTCCTGCCTACTTTGCCATGGACTATTTTTCCTCACGATGCCCCTCTGCCATGCCCCTCTGTCTTAACAGCCAGCTAACTATGGATGGAAACCTCTACAAACTGTGAGCTGAAATGAACCTTTCCTCCTTTAATTTGTGGGTGTTGGGTATTTTGTCTCAGCAACAAGTAAAGTAACTAAAACAAGTAGTTATAGAGTAAATAAGTTCAATATGCCAGAGCTGAGGAGGTTAGGATGGGAGCTACTGTTTAGTAGATATAGAGTTGTGGTTTTACAAGATGGAGACAATTTTGGAGGTAGATGATGGTGATGGTTGTGTGACACTGTGAATGCATTTAATGTCAGTAAACTCTATGCTTAAAAATGGTCAAGATAGTAAGTTTTATGTTATATGTATTTTACCACAATAAAAGAATGAAAAGAAGTACATAGTACATGCCTGTGCTTTATTCCATATCTTCCAGTCAAGCAGCAGCTCCTCTAACAGTTTAACATCTTGAATTATAGCATTAGACTCTACATCCAATTTAAATTCTCCATTCTCACTGATATAAATAATCTCTTCACCACAGCAACCCTCAAGAAGGGTCTACAGAAAACAAGTGTTAAGACAAGATGCATTAATAACTAGTTAACAAAACAATTCAACAGAAACATTAAGCCTTCAACCCTAGCAGTCATAACATTAAATTCCAAGGGAAATAGCAAATAATTCAACATTTCACAAAGTACCTTTCTTTTGTAAAATAATTCAAATAAACAGAAAATTCCAAACTGTAAATATTTTTAAGTGACAACTCAGTTTCAAATCTACATTTTAAATATTTATTTAAATAATTTAATTTAAACAATAAATTTTAAAAATGTATGTGTCTTATGGTTCAAAGAGGTGGGGCTGGGAGAAAGGATAAAGAATCATTTTCTGCCTTAATACGATTGCCCTCAGAGAAATACTTTCACAATGTTACCACCACGTACAGGTAGAAAGGCATTTAAATATACAGCAATGCCACAATCATAATAAAAACTAACATGGATTTTGAAACTTTAAAAACTATCTGCAGTGGCATTGCCTGCTGCCATAGTGTATCGCCAGTGGCTGGAGAACTGATTTCTCTTCCATAACTGTGGGAGTAAAGCAAACAATCTCATCAACCATAGAAGAAAGGCTGCCCTGGGGGACATTTATGGTTCATCTAGTTCTACAATTCTTTGAGTTTACTTTTTTTCTTACTTTTCTAAAGTACTTTAAAAAAAGAAAATGTGATTATTTAAATGATGAAAAGAACCAGAAGAGTACCTTGGCTTAATTAAACATACATTAATGAACCACCTTCATTTTCTTCAGGAATAACTGAAACATAAAATTACTACTATGAGACCTTGATGAAAGATGAGAATCACTGCATAGGAACAATGAGAGTAAATTTTATGAAGTCATACCTTCAAAATGTGAAAGCCAACAATGCACTTTTGTTTGATCAACACCTGATGAATCATGGAAAGTCCATTGCAATTTTCTAACTCATGCATTCTCTGCTGGTTGTATTTAATTAAAGAGAGTATAACTCGTAGTGCTAATGCCTGAGTTTCTTCACAGCCACTCAGTTCAACAACCTAAAAACAAAAAGTGGATATACTTTTTTCCTAATTTGTTGAGGTAAAAATTTAACATGTTTGATTACCTTCCACAGTGTCATAAGCAAGTTTAGTTTCTATGAAAGTAATTCCAAGAGAGAGCACAAAGATCACTCTGACCCCTCTACACATAGAGAAGACAGACTGGCAGTTAAGCCAAAGCCTGGAAAGCAGGGATAAAGGGTGCCAAGGCCTGGGGCACAGTCAGGAGTGGGTGAAGGCCTAAAGTGAAGTTCACGGTACATCTAACGAGGCTGCAGGTGGCCTCCTTGGTTGGAGATTAGGCTGAAAGGCAAGCTATGTGTAGGATTTTAAAGAAACTAAATTTTATTTTTATAGGGGAAGAGGACAGATATGAAAAATGTTTCTAAACTTTAAATATGAAAACATACTTCAAAAGTCTTGTCGGCAAGTTCCTAAAGGTACACACAATAGAAATTTAACCATTTTCTCAAGGATCTAATCACTGTGTAACAGTAGCCATAACAAGATTATATTCAACACCTGGATGAAAGAGGAAAAATCAAGGATATATATTTTGAAAATACAACGGTATAAAAGGAGATCCAAGATGACTAGGAGTTAAAAGCAGAGATTTTAAATTTTAAAACACTAAGGGAAAGTTTAACTAGATACTAGATGGAAAAAAGGTATTGAGAAAGAGGAAGAGAAAAGAAGACAGCTTAGAAAGTTATGGCAGGTCAAGATATTTGTAAGATATTTGCAAGAACCCTAACAACAAAAGCTATTACGTCTCATATTGCAAAATTAATCAAAGGCAGTCCCATTAAAGAAAGTAAGCCAGTTAGGGAGACTGTATGAAAATGTGCTGCTTTAGAAGTTATATTTACAGATAAAATGGCATTCTGAGGATGAAGGAAGATAAAGGTTTTCATCACACCAGGATACAGACCAGACAAAATAGAAACGATTTGTACCAGAGTACCCCATTTGACTATTTGTGTCCCTATTGTGGATTTTAGCAATTCTTGAAATAGTTAATACACAATTATTAACTGTTCACTCTGTATCAGAAAAGCTAGTCTCTACCCTAAATAACTGAATAAAACAGACAATTCATTCTAAAATGTTACTGAC